>JABFOX010002301.1:0-11594 GCA_022817665.1 Axea sp. ZL-2020 | reverse complement strand
TAATATTTAATGCTTATAATTTATATGTGATTAACAGTTTTTAAAAATTTTATTTTAAAGAAGCAAACATACAGTGGAAACTCATCTTTTGATAAAATAGATTCACTGAGCTATACAAATAATTTGGTTGTCTTCAAATAAATTAGATACAGAATTCTTCACACCCTCGGATATTTTGTCGATACACCACTATACCGTATTATTGCTTAATGGAATTTTCTTAATAATATTAAATGATAAGTTGTGCAGTACAGTAAATAAAACTTTACTCACAGCTGACAGTATCAATTTTTCTCCAATAATACGTGATTTTCTCAATTTAACACTAAACAAAGAAATGTTGCAAAGGGCAAGACACCCATCATTACAGTTTTTCGATACAGCTTGAAACGTTCCAGTTACAAGTGAACGTCACGAATCTTTTGCACACTTGCACAAAAGTGGGCGTTTTCTTTGAACATTCTTTGAACATTTGAAATTATCATAATTTTTATCCTATCGGTCAAATTATACTCATGATTTGGTCAAATATTTTTTATAAATGTAAAGACTTCATGGGTTCATTTCAAAAAACTTTTTTAGCATAGTCATGTCTTATTTAAGAATGCCTGAATAAACTCTTATTGTAAATAATTTCCATTATGTTGTTTGCATATTTTCGTTCAATCTGACGTCATGGATTTGTCAAAGAAAACTCCCTAGCATATAAGTACATTGATAATATATTATTGAATGGTGCCTAAATAAACCCTTACAGCAAATAATCATTTACAGGAGTTATCACAGCAACAAACGTATAAGTATGCATAATCGGGCTTACTCCACACTTTTCTATGCTTCTAATTATCGTAATGGATCCACTTTTCGTCTCCGATTACGATTTGATGCAAATATCCCTTCCAATTTTGACTTTAGATCAGATGTTTACAACTGAAAAAACGACGTTCGACGTCTCTTAGCTTTAATTCATATGGAATTCAATTACCTTTTTTAAACCATACCCTTGGTGAAAAAAAAATGAAGCGAAATAAAAAACATCGTTAAGAAATCTACTAAGGTAACGATAGGAGCTCTAAAGCGAAACGTAAATACACCGTGATTCGATGACAAATGTAAATAAAAACTTAAAGAAAGACGCTAAGCGCATATTTTGACTCTTAATAATAACGGTAATAAGGGGACGCAAACAGAAAATTACCAACGAATCTGTTGAGAAACTAATTGTTCATACTGTTCAGAAATAAAAACATGAAATCGAGAATAATAAAACCATAAAAATCGAAAACAAGTTTAAAAGTAATAATACTCGAAATACGTATAAAGGAATAAATTTAATTAGAAAATATTTCCAGAGCTGATCCGATATAATACGCGATCAGAAAGGAAATATGATCGTAGACCAGGACGAAATATTAAATACATGGGAAGATTATTTCGGCAAACTACTCAATGTGCAGGAAAGACAGATCCAAGAAAATTCTGACGAAATTCACACTGCCGAACTCAACATAGAACAACCGACTTACAAAAAATTGCACAATGTAATAAAAAGCTTAAAAAATAGCTAAACTCCAGGTATTGATGAATTAACGGGGGACTATGTAAATATTGCAGAGATGCAATAACAAGTAAAATCAAACAGCTTATCGTGCCTATATTGGACAAAGAAACAATATCGAAAAAATGGAATAAATCAATTATCATTCCGATTGTTATAAAAGATGATAAATCCAACTATAACATTTACCGGGGAATATCATTACTATTTAAATATTACAAAGTCTTCTCGGCATTATTATTAAATAGAATAACACCATATGCAAAAAAAGTATAGGAAATTATTTTTGTGGATTTCGTCGCAATAAATTAACAACAGATCAAATATTTACAGTTACACATCTTTTAGAGACAAAATGAGAGTATAGGGAAACGATGCATCAATTATTCATAAATTTCAAAAACGTGTATGATTCAATTAAAAGAACACGGATGTATAATATTTTAGTATTACTTGACATTTCAAGAAAATGAATTAAATTAATACAAATTTGCTGCAATGAAATCTTTATAGGGTATGAATAGGTAAAGACTTATCGGAAATCTTTGAAATTCAGAACGGCTTAAAACAGGGAGACACAATCTCAGTATTACTTTTTAACTTAGCTGTAAAAAACACTGAACGGTGTAATGAAGATACTAGTCTTCGCAGACCATATAGATTTAGTTACAGACGAGGAAGAAACGCTAGTAGAAAATGTAGAAATTTTAATCAACACAGCAAGATATAGGATTAGAAATTAGCGAAGAAAAAACGAAATATATAGTAATCAGTAGAATATCAATAGAGCGAAAATCGGAATTGCAGGTAGCTAACTTATCGTTTATATCAATTAATGGATTTAAATATCCCGGTACAATTACGGAAAATAATGAAATCGATTTTGAAATGAAGAAGAGATTACATGCCGGGAATGTGTATTTGTGCGGCGTAAACGAATTATTTAAATCGCACCTTTTTTTACTTAAAATTTAAAAACAATAATACTACCGGTAGTATTATACAAGTGCGTAATATAGTCACTTACGAAGAAAAACGAGAAGAAACTTAGAGTTTTCGAAAATAAAGTACTACGGAAAATTTTCGAGGCAAACGAAGACGAAATACAATATAGGAAAATTATAGGAAGAATATCGGAAATTACATAATGAGGAAACATACGAACATAATAAGAATAATAAAATCGTGTAGACTCCTGTGGATGGGACATGTAGCACGAATGAAACAAGAAGGAACGGCGTACAGGGTATTTGCAGGTATACTAACTAGTACGAGTCCTTTAGGTAGACAGACGTAGATGGGAGGATAACATTAAAATCGATCTTAAGGAATTGGATGCGAAGATACACCATGGACGGATTTGGCGCAAAATCGTGAGGAATGGCGTTCTTGTGTTAACGAGGCAATGGACTTTCGAGTTCAAAACGCTATTTAAAAAAAAATAACATTAATATTATTTATGTTTCTCTCTTAACTTTATGCAAAGAGTATTTAAAAACCTTTAGTTAGAGTTATATCGGATATGGTACTGATTAGGAAACGGAGCTGGCCAAATTAGAGTCATACTTCTAGTTTTTCAAGATCGAAAAGAATGCATAAGTGTAATCTAACTGCTCAGCTAAAATCTATCAGCTCAGTTGAGTTTTTTTAGTCTTAATCAGAAAACCGTGTATCTGAAATTATCAAAAATTGTCTGATAAAATATTATATTTACATTCATTTTTTAACAATTTTTAATGGAAAAAATTGATTTATTATTCATAAGTAAATAATGCTTTTTATATCATCTTTCTATTTTCGATGTAAAAGAAATTCAATTATTTAAATATATAAGCGGAGGAAATAAGTTGTAGTATGATTTATAGGAAAGATACATGTAAACTCTTGTCACTCGGTAGATAAAATATTTGATCGAGATACTGAATAATATGGGATCAAGTCTTACTGAACAAATTTTGTTTTTTTTTTTTATTAAAAGGACATTCTAATCAGATATGGATGAGACTCTATTTAATTAAATATCTTTTAATTTATTAGCTTTATTTGATTAAAACCACATAAATGTTTTAAGCTACTCTCATTTACATAGAATTGTTAGGATAACTAAATCAGTACATGATACAAGCAAAAAAAAAACAATTATAAATTTGGAATTCATTTTGAATATCGCAAGTGCATTAAAATTACTTCAGAATAATTATACACCAAACATTGAACATTACATTTATTTAAACAATGAAAAATATTTTATTATACAATGTATCATCACAAAAATCTTATATGAGTATTCATACGTAAATATTATTTGATTATTTATTACCATTTTTTAAAAAAACATACTCTTACAATTAGACAAATTATTATTTTTTATTTTCGACAACTCTCTACATTCTCTTATTTCTACTAAATTATGAAAATATAATCCATTGATTTCATTATATAACTGAAATGTTATAAAGTAAACTGATTTCAATATATCAAATACACACATTATTTTCGTAATAATTTTATCGTATTATTTAATTGTATATGAATTTGATTTAATAATAATAATCATAATAATAACAACAGTGATATTATTAATTTGATCATATTAATTAAATGATTAAATCATCATATTAATTAAACACACATATAAATTTGAGATATTAATGCAACTGAATTGTTCAAAAAACATCAATTTGAAAATATTTATCGAAATCAGTAATAGAATAATAACCAGGATAAATTAAAATACATAATATATTTTTTTATATCAATAAACAGTTCTAATATATTAGATCTGATACGATGGTAAAACTATTAATCAAAATTAATTATGAGAACAGTTTATCCTCGTTCACAAAGCACCAACGTTACTTTGTCAATAAATAGAGAATTTTTAATAATGTCTTGGTCTAAGTATTGGCGAAGTGATTATGAATTTTTGCACGGTTCTAGTGTAGTTCATCTTGAAGGAATGGTCGAACAGGCCCTGACGTACGTCGGATAAAGACGTCTTGCTTTGAACATTGAACGAGTGTAGGCAATTTGCTCGACTTGCTAGACCACTTGTTTTGCGGGCAAAAGAAGAGGAAAAAGCGTGCGAGGGAAAGAGGAAACGTCGGTCGAAGGAAGCGAGAATGTCGGGCGATGCCGTTCGTGTGGTTGGCTCTTGTCGACAGAAGTTCGTCGATTAACCCTGTGAGAGTCAGCCTCCTTTTACTCCTTTTGTCCGAGTTATGCGAATAATTTCAACGTCAAGTGCGAATTGCTTTCATTGTAGCAACCTTCAACATTATTGAACGTGCAAACTATTATTATTATTTTAATTGCTTTATAAGCAGCACAAAGTGATAGACTTTATTGACTGAAAAAAACATAAGCAAATCATTTTTACTGGCCTTGCGATGCAAATGGTTTGTCGTGTAAATTTTCATTGAGATGTAAACTTCTGTTAATATAAAAAGTGCAAACCTAGATATATATAAATAGATAACCATGCACGATCACCAGTATTTATACATGAAACTCTTCAATTATTTATGAATTTATGTAAATATTTGTCATTAAACGTAGTTATTCACGGTATATTTAAAGAGAAAATTATATATGGAGACATAAGGGATTAGTTTAAAATAATACAGGGCAAATTTGATTTTTATGAATGAAATTTGTATCTTTATAATAATATACTCTGAAGAATATCATGCGGATTCTAAACTAAACTTTTAACCATCAAATTTATAGTTGTATTTTAAATAAATGTTTTTCAGGATTATATTTTCTTAACAAATTATAGAGATTGATAATTTCACACTTTATATATATTAAATTAAAATCAACCAGAATTAATAACAGATCAAAAAGTTGCAAATCATTGAAATGGAAACCGATGTTTGTAAATTTACATTGTGTTTAACTATTTTATTTATTTATCATTAATTAAATTAAATAAAACACCATTAAAAACTTGTCAGCATTTGATTATTATTATACATAAATTTGTAAAAGTATTATTTTCAGAAGTATTACCTTGAAAAGTATTAGTTTTCAAAAATGTTATTATTGTTCCGTTATCTTTAACATCAAAACTCACACGTCTTGGGAACAAACTTAAGATGAAAGTGATAAACTACCATCGCACGAAATCAATATCGATACAATCTGTATCGTGTATTATTAAACGCAATCGCATGTAAGTGTTTTTTCTGCGTCGTAAACCAAAGACCTTTGATAATCCCGAACAATCAGGTTCTCGTTTTACTGGTTACATGTCCGCATCTTTCGAAACGCGGAATCGTATCTATTGTTATCGCCGTCCACTGTCATTTATTAAACTTTCCTGTGTGGGACGAAATGAATTCGGTGCCTCTCATATATCAACATACGCGATCTCTTTACACATGTCAATAATTTTCCTCGTCGACGGCTGTTGAGCAACAACTTTTTTTCACACTTGCACAGAATGCCATTAGAAAACCAGCTCTGCATTTGTCTGCTATAAAAATGCAGATACGCGTTATAAATAAAAGCGATTATCACTAAGAGCAGTTAAAATTAATTACTTCTACGCACGTTGCAGCAATTACAATCGGCTTTGGTATTGCGCCTCTATAACGCTTATGTGGAAAGTTCTTCGATGTGTTCGTAACACGCATGATTGCATAAACGATTTGTGTGATATGTTACACGTAAACATTATGGACAATTTTTTTCAACATCAAGAAAATGTAATATTCATTTGATTTTACTGAGGTATTTCTAAAAAAATTACTCACTCAGGAAAATAAAATATCAGCAAACACTTAAAAAATGATGCACGAAATCAGAAAATAGATATAGAAAACTATGAGAATATATCTATAACGTTATAACTGTAACAGTTTTTCAACCATTTCTTGAAATAGTAAAAAGAACAATATGTAAAAGTGTTCAACAAAAATTGAAAAGTGCACAAATATTTGTTATTTTTATAGACTATTTTACACGTTTTAATCATTTTTAATAATTTTAAATAATCTACTTCTGAAAAATTTGCTAAATTATTTTAAAATGAATGATGCAATTTCATAACGTTTTATAATATTAAATTTTATAGAATTTTTACAGAAGTATATGTGTCTGATCGTTTTCGAGATTTTAAATAAAAGTTGAGCAGCATTTTTTTATATTTTCTTGTATCAAGAGAAAAATTCTCTGTAACAAATTTTGCGAATAAGATTTACACTTGTGGATTAATGTGTTCACAATGTATTATTAAAATTGTATAATTTAATCTCATATACTTTTAATAATTTTTCAAATTTATTTTTGAAATCTTTTTCGCTATCAATTTTTTTTATTTGAGTTCAGTTATAAAGAAAGTATACAAATTATTATATTTCGTACTTTTAAGGAATTATACTTAAATCTCTAAAAAAATTATCAAGCCATTTTGAAAATATTTATGTAAATTTTATATCTTTTTTAATAATGATTGTCTCAAATTTTCGACATAAAAATTTTACTAATTTCTAATCCAGTTACTTATTTTATTACTTAATACATTTTAATTTTTGAATATCTAACGCCTAACATTACTCGTGTATTTAAAAATTAAATTTATAATCGTCAAAAGTCAAATTCTTTATTCATAAAATAAATTATCTGATTCAAAGATTAAAGATTCCATATGAAATTATATATTGAAAAACAAATAAAATTTTACAAAAATTGCACACATTTTTTTCAATGTACAGAAGTTTTATATTCTCTTACTGTGTTTAGAATTTGTTCTTGTCCTACAAATTTCACCACGGGTCATATTTTTAGTACAAAATGCAGGAAATTTTTACTACAATTTAGCAAATTGTTTCATTATAGTTTCAGAAACATTCTTGTTGTACTGAAAATATAGTATATTCATTTATTAAATGAAACACATAGTAAATAGTTAAAAATGTTAGTAAAATTATAGACGTATATTATAGATGTATTTTTATATAGTATTTTTTTTTAATAATAAGTTCTTACTGAATTATTAGTTTCAACTCTAAAAATAACATGTACTTTTAATTTCTTAAAACATCATTTAATTAAATACCAAAAACTGAATATATTTAATCAAATACAAATTCAAATGTTTACATTAAAATTCAGATTTCTAATACTATTTTGTGTATTATTAAAAGTTAACTCAGTCTATTACGTATAAATTAATTAAGCAACCAGTTATATTAAACTCACTTTAGCGAAAATTTTCTAAAATTATATTTTAAAGTAATTCAATTGGTCAATTAATTTTTTAAAGTACCTGCTGTGAACGATATAATACAAATTCTATTCTCAAAATATTTATAATTGAGTACAACATGTAATATTAAATCCATTAAAAGAAATATTCGTGCGTTACTTTGATCTTTTATTTATTTATATTTTTTCAGGATATGCTGAGGAAAACGTTGTTCCCTTTATAAATGGAGCATACAGTTTCGTAATATAAAAGTTGTCTTCGATGTTAGATATGAGACAGCGTACAGCTATTGTATCTAGTTTAAAGACTGTGCGGTCATTACACAGACTAAGTGCTTTTTCTTCGCAGATTGAATAAATGCCTTACATTTCCCAGATAATAAGCTGACAATAAGATAGCGCTTGATGCTCAACTCCTGATGATACAATGTTTACAAAATCATCACTTTTATCTCAAATACCGAATTCCAAATAATGAAACTGTTAAATAAAATATAATATCTTCATTATATAAATAAACTTGCAGGAAAAACTCCTCATTTAGACAAATAAAAGATTTTTAAACCTATAATAAGTTTAAAAATCATTCTAATTTGACAAACAATAAATTATAAGTGTTTTAAATTGCAATATACTCTTAAAAAAAATTTAAATGTGAAATATAAATTTACAAATTTTACAAATATTCTTACATAGAGATATATTGTCTAAATGTACTGTTTTTGTTCATTTAAATAGCGTATACTATAAAAGTACACGGATGTATTCAATATTATCATACGCTTAAATGGTACGATAATATAAATTCAATGAATGAACTGATTGCTTTTGATTAGATATAATACAAAATAATAATATGTTATTTTGTAAATAATGTGATAAATTATCTTTAATTGAAATGTGTAATGCCAAAATAATCTTAATTTTACTTAACTTATGACATGTAAAGTTCATGGGGCGAATAGCAATTACAAACATTTTTTTTATAAATTAATTTTAGCCTTCAACATAGTTTTTACTCTGTTCCAACATAGCACACTGTAAGATCATGACATTTTATAATAAAATAAAAAATAATTTAATATATTATGAATTTACAGCCGAGAAAATGATTTAGAGGAACTATTTGCGTATTTTTAAAAACCAAAAGTTAATAAATTATTATTAACAAGAAACAAAATAACTCAATAAAATAAAAATTTTGAAAACTTATTATTATAAAATTTCAATTTATAATACTTAAATTAAAATCTTCATGTTTGCTAGTCGTAATACTACCAAGTATGAAAACACCTGTGCAAGTCAAACGTCATGTTCGTGACATTTTGCCGTTTTTTTTAGTATTTTACGATAATTTTCATAAGACCCATCACTTTTAATAAGTTAAAATGGACACCCTAAATATTCCATTTATAGTTCACAATATGCTAAAACTATATAGAATTAATTAAGCGAATTTAATTCCTAACTTCAATAACAAATAATTATAGAAACAATTCTTAAATGATATATGTTAATATATTTTATATATTTCAATTATATATTTTATATTATTTTAAGGATTTAGTTTAGGATTATACTGTAATGCAATATATTTCAAGTTCAATATTTTATTAAAATTATTAAATTATATCGATAATATACTACATGATTCAATATATTATAAATTACATTTGGCAAATGATTTTTTAATGTAAAATTAATTTTAAATCTAATATAACATATCTTGTTAATTTTATACAAATATAAAAGTAATATTCATTAGAAATAAAAATTACATATGAAAAATATAGTCATGTACAAGCTATTTATTGATTTGAAATTAAGAAATATTTTAATTTTTTTTAATTTATTCAAAGTTTAACTATCCCATATCTTTACTGAATTTCATTAGAGTATTTTGCGGCATACTGCTTAGATTGTGTTAGTAGTATAAATTTCTTAGGGAATATGTAAAAATATAAATTTATATTCTTAAAAATGTTATATTGTAATAATAATCATACATCAGATGTACTAAATATGATATTAATACTCTTAGAAAATAGTTACGTTTATTACTATTACATGAAAAGTATACATATTTCTTAAGATGTTTCCTCTTATTTGTTTAAAAATTTAATAATAATAATTTAGTACCAAAATTGATGTTACATGCAATAAAAAATTTGGATCAGTTTGAATATAAAATTAATTACTATTATAACTAAATATAATTTATCCAAAAATATCAATATATTTTCATTAAAGCAAATTGAAGTAACACTTTCTCTGCAACCATTATCTGACAATAAGATCATTTAGAACACTTTCGTTAATTCACTTTCCTTAAAGCCTCGAAATTCTATTACCATTCTTCATTAAATAATTAAACGGCCCATCACACCCATCAGATGCGAAACCATCGTTTAATTAGGTTGGCGCAATTTCTTAACTGAATAATCTCAATTAACTTCAACCCAATAACTCGTTAAGTTGCAACTTAACGACACAATTTGTCGTCGATAAGTCTATATTAACATCGAGTGTTTTAATCTACCGCTATCGATCGTAGTAAGTTCATCATGTGCACCGCGAGACAATTACGGACAAGCAAGAAAGTAACGATTCCTGATGTGTATCGGCAGTATTGACTTTGTAATAACTCTTCGCGCAGGACCTCGAGTTAGCCGAGCGCGATATTCAACGGTCTGGTAAATTATTCATTGCTCAGCAGATCGCAAGTCAAATAGGGTCTGATCAAATCTAATCTGTAAAACACCTAGTTATGTGGAGGTCAGTGCTTTCGTAATCGGACTATAAGTTTGACCTTTCATCCATTCGTTTCGAATGAGTACGTGTAGATGAACGGAAAGACAAAAGAAGTTTGATTAATGCACGCTATTTTTATATTGTTTGTGGAAAAATTAAATGACTTTGACCGCAAACGGAAGTTTCCAGTAATATTTGGCAACGTCAACGACGTTTCAGTAATACAGCGATGTATCTTCGACTTCTTCTATCATCTTACGAAAAGATCGTTTTGAAATAAAATGTACATGCATTATGTAAACTCGCAAAGTTTTTCAGAAAACTTTGCAAAACTTCTTCATTAAAAATATAATAAAAATAAACTTATTTATATCGGAATCCAAGTATTTTTATTACTGTTAGGTTATTTTTAATTTAAAATATACATAATTAAATATTATATTTTCTCGTTAATAATCTAATATACTTATCAGTACAAAATATAACAAAAATATTAAACAATAAAACAATTTATTATTCTCTATTTTAATTAATTAATGTTATGGGGGATTTGAAAAGTCGACAATTTATTCATTCTAGGAAAGATTTTGGTTTTAAAATAGTAATTTATATAATTAAAATATCATACATTTCTTTATCATTAGTATACTATTTAATATTCACTGAACATATCCGACAACTATGAGTATTTCTTTCAATTTGATTAAACAAGATAATATCTTTAATATTACTTTTTATAAGACAGTCAGAAGTATAAAGAGAAACAATTAATGGCTTCATTACTGCGATAAATACAGTTAGTATAACGTTCAATTGTGATTAGGTCAATTAGAAAAGATAAATAATTAAATGAATTAGGGCAATCATACAATAGATGTAAATTTATTATTTTCAATAATGATATTATAAAAATTGTTTATAAAACGTATAAAGAATACCAGAAACGAAATATCAATTTATTTGGACACTTTTAAAAAACTACTATAAATTTAAAACAAACTTCTTATAAAAGTTCATATAAATAATAATAACTAATATATACAATTACTTCAATTCTCCAAATGAAACGTCA
>JABFOX010002300.1:0-11595 GCA_022817665.1 Axea sp. ZL-2020 | reverse complement strand
ATAAAAATATAAATAAAGAAAACCCGAAAAACTAACGCTGTAAGGTTAGCCACTGACAAATCACGTGGAGTTTTGCGAAAACAAATATATACATACAAATTATTTACTTTTTTGTTTCATAAACAAACTGTATGCATATAAGTATTTATGGATTGTACAGTCTTAGACAGAAAATATTATACAGCGTTTATTGTAGAAACCAATAACTACAGTTCAACGCCTTTTACATTCGTTAATTCGGCATAATTAATTAAACAATGGTGTTTCTTTTGCAGCAACAACCGGCAGTGACACCATTGGTAGAGCACATGAGAATGATGGGCGGCTGGAATTTCCCGCAACCGGAATCGACCACTCGAATGACGTCGATCAGTGAGGGCAAGCATTCGAGCCAATAACCCAGCTCGAATTTGCGGTGTCGAAAGCCCAAATTTATCACTAATAACAACAACAACAATGCAAACCGTTGAATTCAAACTAAAGCGAGCATAAGTACGACTGACGGAAAGAGAGAATGAATGCGAACAAAATGTGACGAACACGAATGACAACGGTTAAACAAAGTATTATTATATCGCGAGATTCGACGATGACGACCGAGGATATCTCTCCTATTCTTTATCTTATTCTTCTTCAAGCGACCGATTAAGGTTCTTTACTTTCCTGTCCGAATTCCCGATTGTAGTTCCAAATAATCGAGGAGTTCAACCAAAGAATTGCAATTCAAAAAATTTTGTTAGTTCGCTAAAGTTTACAAATATGTCACCCGAATTTCATTATTAATATATACATTAAATTACATACACGCTCAAACATTAGTGCCTTTCCAAGCACCGATGCTTGAATCTATTTTCTCGAACGTTACACCGTTAAATTTTTGTTTAAAAAATTTCACAGTTTTTCACAACAAAAAATCATACAAAAATCATGCTTAACAGCAGATTATGTACTTTATTTAATAATAAACCAGTCCTTTTTTGAAAACTCAAAATTTCGCAACAAATCGCAGTAGTTGTTTCCTTCTTTTCTCAAATTAAATATCGCATTTTTCTTTTCTTTTTGTTTGTTTGCTTTTTTTTTTAATTAATAATTAAATGCGATGTCCAAAGCGTAATATTTTACAAAGAAGAACAAGATTAAGGGAGAGACGATATCCATGCATAATTTGTACATTTGTAGATAACCTTTGGTGCGAATTGAACAATCTTCCGTTTCCTGGGGTCGTTTTATTTTCTTCTTTTTTTCCTTGCGAACGTTGAACGTGAACAATTTATACGCAAATAAGTAATATATGATCAGGACAATTAAAGAGAAACTTGCGAAGAAACCCCAATTTCGTACCACAATTTTTCTTAATAATCTTAGAGGAAGTGGCACAGACACAGATAAGATGTAGTTTATGGTAATTTAATTTCTCACCCTATTCTTCATATTGTATTTTGTTCCTAATTTATTACTTCATCGCTATTAATTATTTTATTATTCGCTCTGCTAATTACCATCATTCCTTTCTTTTATTGTAACGCATATGTTTACCGATTTGTTTGTTTGTTTTTCCCCCTCCCTATTGATTCGTTCAGTGATTGATTAAGAGGAAAGTTGGGGTAAACAAGAAAGAGAGACAAGAAGAGCCGTAAAAATGACCGACTTCACGCAGACACAGTGGTGGCATTTTAATAAATGAGACAGCGCCAAAAAATTGAAGAATCCGCGAGTCGCGAGAAAAAGCATCGATTGATCAAACTTTCAAGAGTTCCGTCTTTGTTCGTTCGACCATTGGATTTTACGACAATTGTAAATACGAGTTTTCATGGAGAATTTAAGTGGCGTTTCGTTTATTTATTAGTATTATTTACTTTTTTTCTTCTTCTCTTTCATAATCCTTTGCAAAACTTTTAGGTAGAAGAATATGGCAATTTTGCGATACAAAGGAAATGATTGATGAAAAGAAGTGAAAGAGAGAAAAGGTTAAACTTGCGATTTTTTGCTGTCCGTTCTAAATGTACCAAAGAACATGTCATTACATGATGAATTATTAAATAGTAATTAAATGAATCCAAAGTAAGCCGAACGGCCGAATGACGCGGTTTAGCTAGAACGAATCATCGATCGACGATGTTACAACGAAACATTGTTCGTTATTTTTGTAAAAAGGATTAAAAAAACACTCACTCAAAGAGGATTACTATGTACATGTATTAGTATCTTTAGCGTGCTCTGCGTAAAGAAGCTTACAAATAAAGTTGAATATTATTAATTATTAATAATTAATTATTATTATTATTAATTATTATTATTATTAATTATTATTATTATTATTATTAATTATTAATTATTATTATATTATTATTATTAATTATTATTATTATTATTTTCATTATTTTATTAAAATAAATAGTATAATACATATTACTATACTTAATTTAATTTATAATATAATTAATATATATGGGAGGGGCGTTAAATAATTAAAAAAAATTAAGAAAAGCACATTCATTTCGGGTGGATTTCTTTTTATTTTTCAACAGAATTCAACCAAATGACGAATATAGCTGAAACTTTTATTAAACTAGTTCAGATTTTTACTAAAAGCCAACCTTTTTCGATGCTACAAACGCCATAACTTGGATTTTCTAAGGATTCAATGAACCTTGTACATATAAATAAATAAATTAATGGCGCTTCAGAAATAGTTCCTCAATTAAAAGAATTACGTGTAGTTCATAGGAATGGTCAATTATATTTCTTTTTCACAAGAAAAAGATATCTTTTTTGCTTGATTTATATTATACATTAGCATTTAGAAGCACGAAAATTGATGCGTTTAAAATATCGATTCATTTAAGTCTTACTGATAAGTTCAAAGGTAAAATGTGGAACGAAATGCTAGTAAGTAGTTTTCTTAATAAATATATTTATTTATTAGATCATCCGTATAATCTATATAATAATTTCGGTCTTGGCTGAAGTATATTTAAATTAAATTAAAAGTTGTTGAATTAAAAATTGTCGTTTAAATTATAACCATTATTTTTATTCAACGTCTAGTTCTCATTATTTTATCAAGTCTAGTTTAAATTAATCTTTTAAAAACATCCACATGCTACTAATTATTTACGGTACATTCTGCAATATTCTGGGAATATTTCATGTTCTAATAATATTTTATTATATTTAAAATAGAATGCACACATGGTATTAAGATTTTTGAAGTTATATTTTTATATTTAGAATTTTTAACCATTTAAGTTGTGCAACACTGTCTTTTCAATGCATATCGCACCTGGGAAAGAAGACGGTCACAATTGCAAAAATTTGAGGAACTGAAATGATGTGTGACCCAATGGAGAAATAAATTATTTATTTTCTTCTATATGTCCATAAGTGGTATATATAGTGTCCATAATAAAAAATTAGCATAATTGTATTGAAAAATAAGTTTAACAGAACGTTTAATTAAACTGTCAATATCTCAGAAGTGTAATTTTAGCACTTGTGGCCCTCTTTTTTCCAAGATGTGATATTAGACATATTACATGTACGCTACATGTTGTTTTATTCAATTAAGGTACATCAAGTAATGTTGATAATATTAGACGTCAGACGTTTCATTGTCGAGAACAGACAAATGAGTGCATGAACACTGTTCTTGATTGATTTTTGTGACTATCTTTTTTTATTTAATTGTATACACTAAATAAAATATGTTATAAAATGTATGACGTGTGTATTGCACGTTTTCATAATGCTTATAGATATGTAGACAAATGAATATATATTTTATATACTGAAAAACATGTTTTCTCAGACCATAAAGGAACATTTTATTTCATAATTTGAGAAATGAATAATCACAAATAAATTTGTTACTGTTTATGGTTTTTAAATAGTTTATTAATTTCTTTCTTATTAAACTCAGAATCAACAATTTTCCCATTCCAAATATATATGTCAGAAATATTTACACTGAAACAATATATTTCTGAACATATTTACTAGAGATATGTTTTGATGGACAATCAACAAGGATGAAATTGCAATCAATTCTTCATATTTATTTTCCATGAGCACGTGAAAATGAAAGGGTTCGTAGAGAAGCACAAATATCAATAAATTCTACTTCAATCTTATACCAATATTGTTTTATTGTCCTTCTTAATATTAAATTTTGCCATACATTTTGATGAAATAAAATTTCGCGAGACAATTTCTATAATTTCATTAAATAAAAACCATTTCATTTTATCATTTGATTTTAAAAATTTTACAGTTCTATGTTGAATCAATAAAGGAAACAGGTGAATACTAACCATTAAATTGATTTACGAAAATTCATTTGTTTTCAAAATTTATTCATTCATGTAAATGACTGGATTTTAATATTGCAAAAAGAATAAATATACAAATATCGTTTAAGCAATCCTTGCATTTATTTTAAAAATATTCGTTATTAAACAATTCCGCAATATTTTGTAAAGTGCTGAGTATATTTTATTGTAATGCAGTTATACTATACGAATCATATCAATGAAAGCGTAATAAATTAAAAGTTTACACTTAATAGAATTTTGAATGTCTGTTATATGATATCTTTTATTTTGAACGATACACTTTTTAGATCTAAACTGTCTCTCGAGACTCGTTGACGCTCGCGGGAAAAAAGCTATCGATCCAATCCACTACTTTCAGCTTTTTATCGTACTTTATTTTCAATTATTTTTAAAAACGTACTATATGAAATAGAACATGTGACATACACTTTCAACAAATAATTTAAAATACAAATTAATATTTTAAACATATAAGTTTAATGTAGCCAGTCCATGCCTCTATTTTTTTTCAATAAAAATATTACTTATAGAAAAAAAATTCTGATATATGAGTAAGAAAATTTAATTTTTCATGTTTTTTTAATGAACAAATATTTTAAGTAAATTTCCTTTGAAATAAGAAAACGACTACTCTATTTAGAAGGTCCAAATTTTAGCCACGAAGACATACTAAGCTTTGCATTATTCCGTATAATATTATAGAAATTGAATATAAAAGTAATTCTATGGGTTAATTATTTGTAATTTTGAACGAGTTACTTTACTACTGTGATCAACATATCAAAGGACATAATTTTATATTCCATAATAAGAAGTTTGTCTAACGGTAAACAATTTAATATCTTTTATTGTGAAAAAATTTGGTAATCAGTTTTCGAAGAATTTTCGATAAAACAAAAAAAAAGTTTATGCTGAAAACCATATTTTCTGATAAATCAAAAAAAAAAAAACAAATCTGATAGAACTATATAATACAAAGATTGTTTAATTTAAGATACATTAGTTTAATTTAAAAATAAATTTGTTTAATAAAAAATACTTGTTATGTGTATACATTTAAATTCTATTACGAAATGTATCATTATTTTAATATATATTTTGTTTTAAGATGAAAATATTGTTATTGATAAATAAAAGAGACGATAATTTACAACTTTCAAAGAAATTTAACATTAGGTGTTATAGGAAAATGAAATTTTTGCTGAAAGATCATGGTTTATAGAGGGACGAGTGCGGTCAATTTTTTAGATTGATCGTCCACAGTCTATAGATAATAGTGGGTGTTTGGGGTCGTGGGCTGATCAAAGTACGAAGCAAGGCGGAGCCGGAAAGATGCGAGAGTCAGCATCGAGGGTCGAACCCTCATACTCTCTGGAAATCGCCCCTTTGGACCTGATATACACGATCAAGAAAAATGATATCACTGGATAAAAAAGAGATGACTTCTTGGCGAATGGCGATTGTGCAAAAGCACGTTACAGGAGCCCAGATATATATAAGACGACACTGCTCTGTGCTGCATACATGAGTACACGTTTACTGTCATTTAGTTCGAAGAAAAAGTAACGTGATCAATATTATGTATAAATGTATCATTTTATATTACATGTATTAATTTTCAAAAATAGTTTTGTTAAAATATTATTAAATCGAAACAATGAAAAAGCAAGATTTCACTGTACATTTAATTTAATTAATTGGAAATATATTTAATGTTATATATAATCAACGACCATTTAAGAAACTATTCTGTTCGTATGAAAATATTTATTTATGTCATTTCCATTATTGTACTTATATCATGTATATTTGTTGTACATATTTTTAGTTTAAGGTTACAGTTTTTGTTGGAATTAAAATTTTAATTATATTATTAATTATTTAATAATTAAAATTGAATATTTCATTTATTGTATCAATTCGCAATTGTAATAGTATTCGTTTAGTTCAAATAAAACGGACCGAATTTTATGTTAAAGCTTATGTCTAAAATCTGCAGAAGTATTTTGAAAAAAGATTTAAAATATATTAAATCATTTATTAAAACACTACCGAATTCTAAAGCAGAAGTTTTTAAAATAGAGACCGTTTTATTTAATTTCTATTTTTAAGACAAAAATATATAGTTTTACTTCCTTATTTTTACACACGTTTTTTAATAATTGTAGCATTTGGAAACTCAAACTTTTGTTGTAGAAACAAGTTTTTAGTTGCGAGAAATATTTTATTTACTATACGAAAAATTGTTTGCTAAAGAAAATACTTTTTCTGTTCAGTATAACTTAACATTTTAATTCCATTATATTTTATTGTATTATAAAAAATTACATATCTGGATTAAATTTTGTTAGTTCGTTTATATTATTAAATAAAACGTGACACAACAATTTTCATTATGCTCACTAATAAATTACAACAATGCAATTTTTATACATATTCCATATTACATCATTTTGTAAATTCAACATTAACTGGTGTTTCTAGCCTTACTGTAGAAATGTAATATTTGTTTAGTGTTATTACTCTATTATAAACATGAACGATTTTCATTTAAACTACTTCCTATAATTAATGGTGTTGTGATTAACTGATAATATAAATTATTTTTCGAAAAATTGAATCGGATTTTCCTCTTACCAATATCGATTCATTTGAAGCATATTAATTCCTCTAAGTGACAAGATTTATTCTGAGCTTCTAAAAATAACAGAGAACAAATTTAATCGTACATTCTTAGGAAAAATTAGTTCTGGACTGAATAAAAATCTAATTGAAATTAACATGACTATATTAACATAATTGCATGTTTTATAACATTACGATTATAAATTCAGTTCAAGCTAGACAAACTGAAATGGCATTTATTCTTTATATTATGTTATAACCATATATAACTAAGTTACAGAATCAAACGATAACAATAGAATAGAAAGAATAAATAAAATTAAGTAACTGTATTGAATTAAATTAAAATTAATTTTGTGTGCGGTACTATTGATATTTAATATTAAACGTACTGTATGACTATTCAAATATTTGAACCATTTTTTCATGTATAATTGATTTATCAAACGCTAAATAAATATAATATTAATTCACAGACATTTGATAATTAACAAAACGTCAAAGAATACTTTTACTTCAATTGCACAAATTTATTACCAAACTAATTTTTCGTTGCAATGACGGAATAAGTTCATAATTTATTTAAAACATATTTGTTTTATGATTGCATTGCAATTCAATAATAACGTTCACGTTATTATTATAATTTATATTTATACTATCAACATTCTTTCTTTTTAAATAATACTCCAGAAAATGAGAGAAATGTTGGCATGATTATGTCTGTGGTACGACTTGATTTGATAAATAAAGGATTCGCTGTTCCTCAGTCAATATTGATTCTGAAATTGACCGGTGAATGAATCCGCGGTTCAAAGTTAAGAGGGGATCTTCGCATGTTGATACACACTACTCCGTATGCTGAGACGAATAGAAATTCAAGGCAGCCACCGTAACCGTCTGCTAGATTCTACTGCACTACGTATACACGTAATTTGATTATAAATAAATGCAAGGGGGGATGGTTTCGCTATCTCTGGTATGGTGGATGCCATGATCCCGAGTGGGAGTCCACTCCGGTGCATCCGTAATGCGGCGGTCCTCTTGCAATTCTGCTACTTCGTATATGTATGACTCCAACGTCTAAGTGTAGAAGTGTTTGCAATCCTGCAAAAATATCCGGTATCTCCAGATACTTCCAGCTTGAATTGTCTAGTACATCGAAATCGGCCCGATTCTCTCTGCAATATGTCAACGAATCTCACTATTCCTGTATGCCATTCCATTCCAAACATTACATTTTAAAATATCAAACTTTCTTTTCGCTTTTATTATCATCCAACGTACACATATGGAATACTTTGAATCGTATAATTCGCTTACACGCAGTTTCATCACTGGCAGAACAAATGATACATTATAGAATTATTAAACACCAAATAAATACAGCTTTAAGTAAATAAATAAATATTTCCACTTCGTTAAACATTGCCGACTTCACTCATACATACTAGCACACAAAATAAACAGGTGACACGAACATCCCCTATTTGCATAATTGTATCTGTATGTTTTTGTTGTCCAAAAATGTTTAATGAATGTATTTCTCATAATTGTGTTAGAAATGTTAAGAATTGACTACTACGATTTAATGTTTACTGTAGAATATCTTTACATGCAAGGTGTTGAATTAACGCTATTAACATAAATAATATCATACATCAAACTATAATTTAAATTAAACAGTAATAAACAATATAATATTATATATTTATCAGTTACGATAAAAAGTCAATCGAATTTGCAATATAGTACACAAAAAAAAGAATTAACAAATGAACAACAATCGAGTAGGTGGCGTATTTGTTCTTAAATATAATTTCGTTGTAAATTTAACGTTTTATTTTTTATGCATGAGAGAATAGTGTCAAGTTTTAAGAATATTTTATAATGTTTTTATTCATTCCATCAACATTTAATTAAATGAATATATGAAGAATATATGTACCAATTTCTTAATCGATTGTTGTCTGAAAGAACTCTTATGCATAATAATGCGATGTTTTAACAAATTTGTATTTCACGAGAGATAGTTACAGAACTTTATATTGCAATGCAATGAAATTGTGTTCAATAATTATGAAATAATATTTGGTATTGATCCAAGTTTGTTTTATAATTTTACATTATTTTATATAATAATGTAATTTAAATTGTGTCGTATTTTAATAGGTCACGTTTTAATTAATATCGCTTTTTATATATACATGTAACAAATCGATGAAATATTGATATAATTTCAAAGCTGTGGTTCGTTAAAACACAACATTTGTGCAGCGATAATATTTTCATTATTTGGTTCGTCTAAAAATGTGCAAACACAAAGCTGAAGATTGAATAACGTCTGGATTATTTCAAAACAAAGATTTTGTTAACATTATCTTCGATGAAAAAAGTCGCCAATGAAAAGTTAAATGTAGAAACAAATTGACCTAGTTTATTTTGAACTAAATGAAGTTAACAGAATAATAGTAAAAGTGAAATTAAACAACGCTGAAAAGTCAATTTCTTTTAATGCCTGCAATAAGGCAATCGAAGTGATACGCGCACTAACCAAGAGATGGCAGGAGAGGGAACATTTTGAAGAAGCGTACAATTAAAGGATTCTTTGATCTTGCCTAAAATGTTAGCGATGAAAGGCTCACGCAACCAGAGCAATTTTCACAGGTGAAAAAGCCTCGCACGCGGAGTCTGTTACGCTTCATTTAATTGTGGGAATTCCGAGTATCGGAAAAGTATTTGTCTGCTTCACAATTTTGGCTAACCAAAAGCTAATCGATTTCTTCGAGTTCAATTTTACTTTCATTGAATTTCTTTCGATCATTTTTTGAATTTGATACAACTTATTTGCAAACATTTTCAATCGTTCCGCTTTGCTCTTGCCTTTAATTACACACCCAGATAACTCAACGAGCTAATTTGTGAAACATTAAAGATACATTGAAGGATACTGACAGTTCAACGCAATTCGTGATAAGAAATATACATTCGCATACCACAAAAATGTCACGCGACAGTTGTAAAGTTATTATACATTCGATTAACCAAATAAGAACCTGCAACTTCTCTTAATGAATTTCAGTTTTACCAGCAATTATTATTATTAATTAATAATATAAACGTGAAACCATGTTTTTGTACGTTATATATTTATGGAGAAATAAATCAGATCAATAAATTGAATAATAATAGAAAGTATAAATAATACAAAATCGTAAAAATAATGCATAAATGAATAAATCAAAAAATACATTTACAGGAAACAAAATACCACATAATTTTTTTCATTTAACTTAAAAAAGATAATTACAATTATTTTTAATTTATGGAAGATAGTATAAATGCATAAAGTTTGATTGAATTGATACACAATTGTTAATTATTTTTGAATAAATTAATTATATTTAGCATGATATAAATTCTTAGTTTGTGATACAGTTTTTTTTTTATAGACTCAATAAGTGCTGTGGGTAATGGTGAAAACTCCGTGTCTAAGATATGATGAAATTATAATAATGTTTAAAGACATTTGATGTTTCTCTCTCGAAAAAAAACTATTAAAAGAAAAGAGATCCATGACTGGTTCTTAATGGTCAATAATACATTTATTTAATTCAGAACTGCATAAAGTAAGACACAGCTGTTGTCATTTTCGATAGACACCGACGTCCAAATATAAATGGATCTATTCGTACTTCACTATTTCAGTACAACTACAGTTGTTGTTCGTTACAGGATAAATTAAAATTTAATAAAATTCGGCACAGCACAATACAACACGGCAAGAAAACATATGATCAATTTTCATACAAAAACAACGTGTCAAAAGAATGACGTTTTAATGAAAATTAAATACAAATTTTATGTACTCTTCGCCAAATACTTTTACTTCGTTAAGAAATAACTTATACATAATTTGAACTTACTTTCGTCTTAATATTAGGTTTCCTTTTTTTACTACACGAGTAAGTCTTATTATCTATAAAAATGCATCAGATAAATTTGCTGGTATTAACTTTGCAATTAAAAACACCATGTAAAAATGCAGTTGTTTAAACTTCTGAAATGAAGAAATAGTTGAAAACGTTGTTGTCCATTTACTTTGATGCGCATCCGGTGCTTCCGAAGAGGTATAATTTTATGTTAGAGCTCAATCGTGGGATTACCGTATCAGCACTTTTGCAACTGCGACTTATTTTTTAATGCATTGGTAAAGATAAAGCGAACGAATTACTTTGAGGAGTTTCGAACAAATGAATACGTGTATAA
Source organism: Axea sp. ZL-2020 (assembly GCA_022817665.1). NCBI lineage: Eukaryota > Metazoa > Arthropoda > Insecta > Hymenoptera > Scelionidae > Axea > Axea sp. ZL-2020. Next base: position 370 of record JABFOX010002300.1, on the reverse strand, counting down.
AAGCAAGCAACAAGAAATGGATCGCGATGCATTTAATATTGTTGTGTGTAATAAGAAGTAGCAATATTTCGTTATTAATCGAACGCGATAAGACAGATGGGTTGATAAAATATTGAAGCTTTGTCGGCGCAAATAAGTATTCTACAGTGCAAGACCAAATGGTTTGATTTGTACGCGCCAAGTACACGATGGAGCTAGAGAAAGGTTCTCGGGATGAGAAAGAGATCGAGGATGAGAAAGAGATCGAGGATGGGAGAGAGATCGAGGATGGGAGAGAGATCGAGGATGGGAGAGAGATCGAGGATGGGAGAGAGATCGAGGATGGGAGAGAGATCGAGGATGGGAGAGGGACCGGGGTGGGGGAAGACGG
>JABFOX010002299.1:0-11597 GCA_022817665.1 Axea sp. ZL-2020 | reverse complement strand
CTGGATATGTGCCATTATTAAACTTGGAGAATGGTGAATGATTTTCAACGGGAGTTCGCGATTTTTGTTTCTGCCAGGCTTCCGTGAAACGTGACAACTTCGATTGGCCGGGTATTTGTGCTGGTTTTCAGGAGGGTTGACATAATTGAGGGTGCACTCGATGGGAAGGGTTTATTATGTTCTTGGAAAAAGAAAATGGTTAAACGAACGGCAAATGGGATCACTTGAGATGTTTGGAAAAATATTTTTAAAAGGTTTAGGAATACCGAGAGTATAAAAGAGTTATTTGGAAAAGAATTGAATAGAAAGGGATGAAAATTGTGATAAAGAGTTGGGATTGAAATATTTAACATGTACTGATCAATTTGTGAAATATATAATTGAGAAATACCGTTGAGAATATAAGAGTAATATAAATTGCAAAATGTTCAGTTAGTTTTATTTTTAATTAAATAAATCAATGCGCGGTATATTTCTTTATCAAATGTCAAAGTGCAGAAAGCACGTGTTCATTGCATTTTACTTAATTTTCGACTGGTGGTGGAGAGCAGTTAGTGGTGGGGTGGGCGTGAGTTAACAAAAAGATTCAGAAACCTGGTTTTCGTACGTAATTCAATTATTTCTCACGCGTTTCGTTTAACGAGGTGATGTGAACTTATGTCAAAGATGATTCCACGTCGAAAAGTGACTGCCAAATTCATAGAATTAAAAATGCCCATCTACCCAAACTTTTATTGTCCGAAATGAAAATATTACTTCGAAACACGCCTCTCATCATTCTTCCTGTCAGCTTGTAAGAATCGCCCCGTTTATTGTGGCGAATGTTAACACGAGCAATAAAAGTGTTATCAGTCTGTGCAACTGCGAGAAAAGACTTGAAACAAGAAAAAGCGAATTACAGAAGTGTCACATGCGGCGATATCATTTACTCGTACGAATGTCATTGCACGTACGTGTGTGCACGTTGCACAAGTATGAGTGGATGTGAAATAGTGCATAAAAGGGGCGGCAACCCCGTAAAACTCGGCTTTCACCTGGGAAAAGGCGTGGCTTAGAGCGTAAGAGGTCGATATTGGAGCTGACTTGGAAAGCAACCCCTGCTTCAACGTTTCAACCCCCGTTTTGTCAAGAAAGAAAGGTAGAACGAACGGAAGGAAGCCGACTCTTAACTGTAAAATAAGTTACAGTCGGTCCTTAAAATTATCATTCAGAGTGAACAGAAGATGATTTTCGAGTAACGCGGAAAAATGACGTTTAAGGAATTATTTTTTGTTTCAACCTTTCTTGAACCCGAAATGTGTTTTAAAATTTGAGTACAAATTGTTTTGATTGTGATGTCCTCAAGAATATGTTTAGAACAATTGTCATAATGGGAATTCTGTTTCGTTGGGAAAAAAAATATATCACAAAAGGAATCTATTTCTTTTATTGCAAATTTGACAATAACTGCTATCAGAGTCTGTTACAAATACTACAAAATGGGGCTTATGTTAAAATTAATAAAAATATTTTACCACAAAATACACTTTAAAACATATTTTAAATGTGACTATTTATTTAGTTCAGATTATTTCAAAAACTGATAAATAGTAAAACTTTTTTTTTAAATGTTAGTTTATAAAACTGCGAAGTTAATATGTGAAATAAATTATTATGCGTTGAACAAATTTCAATTATAATTGTAATAAAAATAAGAGGTAAAATATTAAGAATATTATTGATTTAATATTGGTGAGTTTTCAAACTTAAAATTCTTATAATTATATTTCAAATCTTTTTATCTTTTGGTTTTCTTTTTTTTTTTCTTTATTTATTTTATTTATAAATAATAATAATCCAATTCTAAATAATTAACATTTTATTCATTTTTTACATGCTAAATATATAATAATATAAATTACAATTTCGAAAAGTATTATTTCGAAATATACGTTGCAAGTTAAATTACAGCTTTCGAAAATAAAATTTGTATGACGCATTTACGAATTTTCATTTTCAAAGTCCAAATTTTGAAATTACGAAACTGATTCAGCGTATGAATTTATACGTTGAAATGTAACTTTTTATCACAAAAATTAATTTAAGTTTCATTAGCAACATGCATCTTTAAAAAACAAACTTCCTAATACACACGCGCGTGTGAATTTTGAAACGAATTGACCATATCGAGTATAATTTTCCAATTTGCACAGAAGCGTTCAATTCACGAAAGCGAGCCTTAGAAGCGTTCCCGATAAAATTTTACACGAACTTGCAAAATCAATCGCAAAATCTCGCAACTATCTTCAAAACTTAAAACCGAACTTAATGACTTTTTTCATCGATGTCGAGAGACTGGCGCTCGTCCAAACGGTATATCGTAAGCCGCGCCGCGCCGTCACAACTCGATTTCGGTTACAAAGCTCTTATTTTATTCGTCCTAGTTTTCGCGAAGGTCTCTTATAGGGCGCTGCTATATTTGTAATCGGAGCGATGAAAAGTCATTCGCAGATCGCTCCATTAAAATTTCATCTGCCATGGAATTTACATTTTTGCCGGTGCAGCTAATTTTTGCAGTGGAAGAGCAAACGTCGTCTTTCGTTTCAAACCGAGTCATAAAGACGTCTCGAAACACATAATGTTTTCTTCAAACGAACCCCCCCCCCAAAAAAAAAAAAACAACAAAAATTCGCTCTTGTGCAAACAAAAATCTTTTTGAAACAGTTGACAAAGTTTTCGCAAGTTAAAAATACCAATTTCCCAGATTTTTGTACCAAAACCGCTTCTTCGAGATTGACCTGGAAAATGACCCGAATCGAGGTCGATGGGACCGAAATAAAGCAGCTCCAGTTGCTTATTCAGTTGCCAGATGACCGATATAAGCGTTTCAGAAAGTATTTATGAAATTGCTGATCGACGGTGGAATCACGAAAAAATCGCGACTTTCGTAACGGCCAATTTATCGGTGTCTTCTAATTTTATCATTCGTCGGAAGTCGCTTTGCTGCCGTAAAAGTCGTCGTTGTTCGAAGTCTGGATTATTTCGAAAAACAATTGTTCGACGCGATCCTCTCAGCGTTTGTATTCTACCTCGGACAAAATCTTAGCCGAAGAATAAACGCGCGCAGCGATTTTGACCGAGGTGCAATATTCGTGCAATTATCGTGCAAACGGAACGAAATCAGTCGTCGAAATGTGATGGATGCGTCGATTTCGTGAGACCCGTAAAAAAGACAATGCCGTGTGTCTGATATATGATTAAGTCTGGCATCGCTGGTTATTCCGGCACTTCCGGCAACATAAAGCAGCACTTAGCCTTTTGTACCGTTGATGAGCCAACCAATTTTACGACGAAGGGTTCTCCTGCCCGATGGACTGATGGCATGAGTCTTGATATTCGTGCATCATCCAGTTCCTGGATTACTTAAATTCATAATTATGATTGACAGCCGCTATTAAGACGTTTTAATATAATCGAGTACAAAAATATGTTCGACGAGTTTTGTTTTCATGATTTTATTTGTTATATTCCATCGGTTCACCGCTGTCCGGAAGATTATGCGGTGATGTCATTTCACTAATTTAGTTACTTTCGATAAGTCAGTCGAAATGTAAACACGTGTCGCCGCGAAGTTTGTATATTTTTGACGTTTATGTATCGAATTGTTTATTGAAGTAAAAATAAGTTGAATATTCATAACAATACAAATATCGTTACATTTTCATACGCAATTCTTATATTTGAAATAACCTGCTGTGCAATAAAATATTGGACAGAAGTCGCATGTGAATTACAAAAAAAAATAATATAATTTTACAATGATAATATCAGTTAAATGTTATAATATAATTTGATAAAGTTTGCTGATGAAGAAAGAATGAAAATGACTATACAAGAACGACTAATTATTTATTCTACAGGAAAATAATTATTTAAGGCTATTTTAAATAACAAATGCTTAACTTACTAATGTAAAAATATGATTAAATTATAATTTTGCGAAAAGATGTTAATTCAAGATTATTCAGTTATTTGTGTATAAACAGTGCAAATAACTTTTAATAACGTAAATTATTAAACAATTCATTTAAATTCAATACACTTTACGCGTGTTGATTTATTTATTCAATATTAATGATGTTATAATATTTATTTTATACCAATTTATTAATAATGTTATTAATAGTGTTATACTATATAATAATATTAATAAAGTGCTCAATAAAGACACATAAATGGTTGTTGAGAATGGTTAAACACTGTAGAGATATTTCCAATTTCCCAAATTTGGTGTCTTTTATAATTTATTACCTTGTTCAATTTTCTTTAAAATTAAGCATTTTCGATATTTAATGATTCATCCTGAATAAATAAATAATTCTTTGTATGTATTTTATATATAAAAAAAGTAACTACTTTTTAACTAATAAATAATCATTGATGAATAAAGCATGTGTTTTATTTTCACTGCGCTAATGAAAACAAATTAAGTTGGTATAATAATAATTGTATTAATTAATTTTTTTATTTAAATTTTAGTTATTTTAAGTGCTCTTTGTCTTGACTAAAACTGGTGAGTTATAATATTCGTTTTACTTCATTTGTTTTCAGTACAGCAATTGTATTAACAAATTATTTCAATAATAAATATTAATGAATTGTTAACTGAAAATTCTTAAACTAAATATTAGTAAAAAAAAGTAACAATCACTAAGTAAAAATAATAAAGATACATAATTAAATGCAATAATAACATAAGCAGTATTTTATTTCCACATTTATTGTATAAATTATAATCAATTACTCACTTATAGTTATTACAATATTTGTTCTAAATTTTATTGCATTTATATACACATATTGTACATTTTTTTTAGTATTTTAACAATTACCTCAACATAACTATACATATAGTCATTTTTTAAATATATAAATTTATATAATATATAAACGTTAAATTTTAAATTTTTAATAATGATATATAACATATTTTGAATAACAATTAAGACATTTTGCAATGAATCAAATGTTTTCGTCCAGTTTATGTAATTAATTTCCGTTTTTTTCAAAAATATGGAATTCTTTTTATTTTCAAATTTTTTAGACCGATGGCTGAAACTAAAATTTTATTTTTAACAGAGGAAATTTAAGAAAAAATTTTAAAAAGCGAACGAATAAACAACAACCATTTTTTTTTAATAATAGGAATGCTAAAATTTGCGGTTATAACAAATTCATTATTGAACGGTAAGCTAAAAAATAAAAAAAGTGAAGTAAAGAAAACAAAAGTAATATAACTTAATTAAACGAAGATAAAAAAGAAAATAAATTAATTCTTTAACCGATTTTGAACTCATGTTTATACATTATAAATTGAGCTGTACATTTTATCAAATCATACGTTTTGAAGAAGTTACACATTTTCAGACTCTTTTATTTTATTTTTAATTGTAATTGTTAAAATGTAATCGCTAACAATTTTTAATAGTTTTGTAATAATGATATTAATATTACAGATTAAAATGACTTTTAAAACATATTTATTATAAACAGATTGTACTTTCTTTAAATAAAATTTAATTAAATATAGCAGAAACCCCTTCTTCCAACATAGTTCTAAGATAAATAAAATTATAAAATACAAATTACGATATAAAATTAGACATAAAATCTAACTGTACATTTATTGTAAAAATACATTAAACACAAAGCTAAAGGAAAAATAGACATTTTATTACTCGCTAAACTATAAACTACTTATTTACACAAAAAGTCATATTCTGTAAATTTAACGACTTTGCGTTAATGCACCTCTTTGCATTAACGTCCTTTTAATGCCCAAAACCGCATTAATCTTTATTTGTTCATTTTTTATCACCTCCACGAGTTACCGAGTGATGATTCGAGCATTGTAATATCAATTCAAACTGACTCCATTTAAAAGTGGCGATTCCTTCAATACGCGAAGACCCAAAAGAATCCTAAGAATGACCCGAAGCAAAAAGTTGTTCGGGACGCAGAAATCGACCTCGTAACCTACAGGACAATAATTACTCCGGAGTCGCGTACCAGTAGTCCCGAGGAGGCGCGACAATTGGCCGGATGTTTGGTATTGTATCGGTGTTGCAGCCTGTCGTTTTAGCATTATGGAGGCATTTAGGGTGGCTAACGCTTTGAAAAGCAACGATTCCGCAGGGGCGGAACCCGAAACTAACCGGAAAATTTGGCGCGTCCCGGTATCGCGTCCGCTTGTTAGATCGGACATAAAAGCATCATCCTAATTCGTCTTTTGCCGTAGCACAACGGCGTTGATCGATCGCCGATGCGTTTGCGTCACCGTTGATTTGTACGTTTTTCCACACCAGGACATTTGATTTCACTTCGATTCTAATCCCCAACATCGTTGCATAATTGTAAGCTAATTAACGATTGTTTTGAGATTATATTAAATCAACAAATGCGGATATTTATTCACTCCGTCGCAGAATCGATGGATCGAATCTCTCACTTTCGAACAATTTATTTCACCGTTGATTAGTTAAAAGTAATGCAAAACGTTGGCATAAATCGCAATCAAAGACGCCAGGTGGGCTCACCCACTTCACGATTTTAACCTCAAACGAACCACTTTTCTTTTTTTCACGTCAAGCCGAGTTTTTTCCATATTAAAATACTCGAGTGAGGAAATCTTTATGACGTATTATAATTGAAATTAATCGCACTTTTCCTCTTTCGCATTTCCATTGCTCCCTTTATGAACTGCTAATCATTAATAACACGAAACAAATAACAATGAAGTATCCAGACGAATGTCTCAGTTGTAAATCATGTGAAATGAGCATCATAGTGACAAGATTTTGCATCATATATTATTCGAAATAAAAGGAAACTGCCTTTTTGACTGCGGTCGAAGATAAATTGAAAAGAGGGGTGTATACTCGAAATATCCGATGCTTGCATTTCGCATATGGATTCTTGAATTACGAGCGAACTTCCGCAGAACCACATCGAGATCACCAACCCGAGGGCCGGCTGAAATTGAACAAGCTCTACGGTTTTCATTTGAGAAAGTGCTTCACTTTAATTTTTGCTCCGACTTATATTGCGCTCTTCCAATGTTTAGAAGTGTTGTTTAAAGCAAAATATTTAACAAGATGCCCCAAAATATGGCATAAATAACAACTAAGAAATTGTTCTCAAAATTACTTCAATCCGTTTCAAACTCCTTTCAATAAAACGTGAATGTTCAGCGTTTCATTTTGAGTACGATTTTAAATGAAAGAAACAAGTCGAGGTAATCCGAGGATTTGTCAATTTAGATCAGTTAACGTCAATAGAAAACGACTTTGCGTCACTTTACACAGGCCAATAAATCTTTCGACAATCATTTAGAACCATTTATCTTAAGAGCGTTAAAGAACCCCGCGGAGTTCCTCCTAGTGTTTGCATTTAAATGCGTAAAAAGATCGACTTTGCTCCCTGAAAATATTCAACCCACAAAATTCTAGTAATCGTGATAAGTAAAATGTTTAACTACAACAGCTGTTTCAGTGCTTCATCCGTTGACATACATTCGTGATGATCATGATTTTAACTTCTATCTTGATCGAAATTAATTATTACAGCTTAAGGCAAAACGGATATTTACATAGATGATGTAACGAATATAAAAATGAATTCAAAAACATAATGAAAATATCACATTTCAGAACAGCAAGTGTATTCTTTTTTATTGATCAATTTAAAAGTATGGTTGGATCAAAAAATTTGTATTTAATTTATTTTGAATATTCGATACCGTTCCAGTTATTAATTATTAGATTTATAAACAATGTAAATACATCTTTTTCTTTTCTCACTCGAATTGTTTTTAATATAACAAGATTTAATCGTTAATTCAGCAAACTCGAGATATTATTCAAATTCAAAATCGTGAGGTGAGTGCACTCTTCTTCCATCTCGCGTTTAAATATCACTTAAACTTTTGCTTCATTTAAATTAATTTTCTTTAAGTTTAGACTTTTGCCAGGATGAAAATGTTTGAATGAGAGGATCTCCTCGCTTCTCATTAATACGTTCGAAAGAAATTCTTGTGAAGTGACTAAGACGCGTTTCCGCTCGACGCGGGAGTTCATCAAAGATGAAAACGATAATTCGTGAATGGTTGGCATAGTTTGACCAAGAGTCACAAACGTGTTACAGTTCATGGAACACTATACAAAGTAAGGAGACTGCGCGGCGTCGCACAGGCTGCCGAAACGTCTGACATTGGCCAAGGATAAATCAAGGAAGGTATGTCTAGGTATTCAATGATCGTGCGTCAGACAATATAACAGCTGATACGCCACCAAACAGTTGTCGCCTTTTTCTCGTTGTTTCTTGTCTTGTAAAATCTCCGATGCGTTTCCTTTTGTGTCGCGTGTTGATTTAGCGTTTGCACCAAATTGCGACTCGGTTTGCCCTGCTTTTTTTTTTCTAATTCGCCACCCTTGCCTTTACCCAACGTCAAACCTCGGATTATATTTTTATCAAAACGATTTTTTGACAAAATGCGACATGAAAAATTGTCCACAGAATTTTATTGAAAAGTGCTTTTTTACTCAACACGTGCATAATGCGTCATGGATCCCCTTCTTAATCTCTTTATAATTCCATTCAGAGCGGAATAAGTGCTAAAGGGTAAAGTTCAAAAAAGGGACATTCGGAAAAGAAATACCCGCTTGGCCGAGTAATAAAGAATTGTTTATTGTAAGAAATTTGTATCGCGTTCTTAACTTTAAGTTGTGTATCACGGGAAATACATTATTTTCGACTCGAGATATTTGTTTACGGTCTCCAGGTGAAAAGTTACGGTTTCGAGAAAATCAGCTTAAAATTCTTTTGTTCGATTACTAAATTACTTTTCAAAATATGTCTTTTCATGTATCTGAAATAACTCCGTGTATAATACTTCTTCCGCTACTTTGTCGATTTCGTCTTTTTCTTTCTTCCTGTTTTCTGTTATATATTTGCTTTTTTACTTTTCTGTGGAAAAATATTGGAAGAATGAAGAAGGTTGTTGTTCTTGATTTACGATTCCAGTGGAATAAAAATTCAATAATTTTATTAATGCATTCATTGATTTTATGTTTCATAAACTTTACGACTCAACATCAAACTTATAAATTTCATAATTATCGTTTCTGTGGTAAAATTTATCATTTAATTTTCTCACTGTGGCATTTTGAAAAGCTGCAACTGAACATTTTAAGGATATGCAATAATTGTTTCATGCACAATGTAATATGATTCGTTCGTTATAACAAACGAAAATCAAAAACTAACAGTGTTCGTATTTAGTTTTATTGTTTCTTGTGTTGAATCATTCAAAGACTGTATTACATTCAAGCAATAAGTAACGCTAAATGAAAAACCAGCATATCCTATCTTTATGTCAACTTTCCTTACAAATAATCTTCAAGATGGAATTTTTAAATGTGAAAATCCTGATTTTATTATCATTTGTTAAGCGTATATTATAATTTAAAAGGTTTGAAAAAAATATACAAATATATATGATATATAATATACATCAAAAATTCACCAAATTTTAACGCATTAAGTATTTATTGAAGAATGTAGTATTTTCCTCACTTAATTTCGTATTAATTTCAACATTACCGTTCTGCAATTTGGAAAGTCTTTACGCAAAAAGGTTACCCAATTCAAAAAACCAAATTTTATTATAATGGTATTTATTAAAAACTTTTAAGCCAAATTTTTGGTTTGGTGTTGTTTTTTGCCATTTTTTCCGCAAATAAAATGAAATTATGTCTTAATGAAAGAGAAATGATGCCTTGTGCATTTTTAAGACAATCTTATTTCAAATTCTCATCTCAGATTCAGTTCATCGAAAACCATTGAATTAAATAACCAATTTTATCGTGGTATCATTGTACGAAGTCGTAAATCTGCGTAATGCCCAAGTGCAAATGTTGTGCAAACACGGCAACCGCGTAGAATCGCATTAACGAAGGTTTACAAGCCTGTAAGCGCAATGTTAATTTCAGTTTTTCTGCACAGCCGTGCACGTTAAAGTGCGAAAGAGGAATAAGGGTAGAAAAAGATGGCTCATAGTAGGCCTTTCATATGTTAATGGATCTGCCGATATTAGACCACCGCGTTCGTGCGCGCGCGACTTCTAATATCGCCAGACGTAAGCCGAGGCTTAAGCCTCGTGACTGGGGTACGCGCTCTATGACAAGTATATTACAACGTGCGTTTATATCAATTAGCGCTGACGTGTCGGGGGCGGACGTTTCGGCCAAAAAAGGGTACGTGGGCGCGCACGCGCGTAACCACTCCAAAGGAAACGTAAATATCCCTCGGATATAAGGTTTCACGTCTGTTTGGAAAACTAATGCCGAAACAGGGACTTTTATTTGTTTTCTACAAATGACGGTTAAGATGAGATTATTCGATTACATATGTCAAAAATATTAGCAACTGAATTTATCTTTTGGACTTTGATTCTCTCACTCGAGTTATTTATATAGGAAAAAAGATGATATTTTTATCAAGCGAAATGAAGAAGTTATTCGAAGTTGAATTTGCGAGGTGAGGCCACTTTTCATTCATTTCGCAGTTCTAAATATCTGTAGATTTGTTCATTTGTGTCGAATTATTGATATTTGTTCTTCGAATAAAAATATACAAGTTAAGCAAATCGTATTAAATATATTAAAGTGTATTTAAATTCTCTTGTGTGGATCGTTCTTGTAGTAAAAATAATGGTATTTTTATGACGGTGTTATTCGAAATCGAAATTACGAAATGTATGTAATTTTTGTTCATTTTGTAATAGTGAATGATTATATTCTTAATTTGTATCGTATCACGACTATATCTTTTCCAGTTGAAAATATTTAATTGAAAAAAATTTCCATTGTTTGAAGGTACTCTGCTTGCCGAAAAAGTTAAGTTAAATATATGCAAATATACTTCTACAATTATGATATATAATAATGAACAATTAAACCAAAAATATAACAATTTGTTAATTTTTTCGTGAAATCAAAATTTGTTTAACCAGATCCAGTCTATTTATATAACCATTTACGGTACTGAATCTTTCGGATTATTTATATTCATGTAAATATGTGTTACAATTAAAAAAATATCTATTCTTTACGTAATTCATGATTGGAAGAAGTGCTTTACGACTCATGTTTGGAACATCATATGATTTTTTCAACCGATTTAATAGACAAATCCTGCAATCTAGGAATTTGAGGGTAAACGACGGCTCAGCACATGTTGGAGAACAACGCTTGTTACGACACGGAGCAAGTATTCACCCTCTATCCATAAACGTATTCATGGCCCATAGGATAGCAGGGGTCCAAATAACGTCACGAAATCACGACTATCGATATGGAGTCTTGTAGCTTAATAAAGATCGATGACTTTTAATTAAATACAGCGTGAGCGTGGTACAGGATTAAACATTGTAAAACGAAGAAATTTATTGTTTTATTAATGACCATTGGGTACAGCAGATCAGTTCTCACAGTGCAATGCAAATTAACAACAAAGCATTCAAGAAGTAAAATTGAAATGGCGTCTAAACAAAACTTTAA
>JABFOX010002298.1:0-11599 GCA_022817665.1 Axea sp. ZL-2020 | reverse complement strand
TAATTAGCTTAATAGAATTATATAGTTAAATCCGATATATTATATCTTTATATATATATTCTTTAAATTTTGAGGCTAACCATTTTCAGGTATCACTCTAAAACGAAGTAGTTGCATTTACAACAACTGAAATGTGTCAACGGTCGATCATTTGACGTGAAAAATGTACGAATTTTACAATTCGATTCGAATTAGTAACTAAAAAATCAAGTTTTAATTACGAGATAAGATAAAATAAAAGAGAAGTTTTATTAAGAGATATTAATTACATTAATATACCTTCCCAACAATTCATAATGTACCTATAATATTATACAATGTATCTTTTATATTGTAATTCGTGACATAATATTTTCATACACGATGAATATTCACGAAATAAGTAAATAAACAAATATGCATATATGTAAATAATAAATAAGATAACTATATAATTTAAATAAATAGGTATAAAATTTCAAAGGTAATATCTTATTCAATTAATGTTAATTGCATGCCCAATCTCAAAGAATTACCGCTCTCGTTATAAGAATATCAAAATAAAATATATTACATAGATAATAATATTGATTTAGATATTTCAATTCAAGTGAATAGTGTTACTGACTACAACGGTTTATATCAGGTTACCAATCTTGGCCTAATGAGCCAATTTCGTTACATTATAATATGATATGAAAAAAAATATTTTTGTCATTTTTTATAAACTCCTAAGATTTTTTTCATCATTTCTTCCCACACTACCAACAAGAGAGAATCATATCACCAATAACGAGCGTAGTGGTCCAAGCTTGCTTATTCGAAAGAACAAAGTCAAGCAATTTAAATCTACATTGTGTGTCGGCATATCGTTAAAAAGTATTTTTCACCTGGTCATTAACACGTTTTTGAATCAAAATAAGTAGCACTAATTCTGCTTTTAAACTAGTGTTTACAAAAATCTCTGCCACAAACGTTATTTGCACATTACAAATATATTATATGATATTATACGGCTCGAGAATATAATTACAGAAAAATTTAATAAATTAATTTCTTTTAAAAAAACTTAATTTAAATAAACAATGAAAAATTTAGTTTGTGAAGTATAGAAACATATTGGCCTGAATAACTATTTTTTTATTATGAGTACATTATCAAAAAATTATTTTAAGATTTAAGAAAATCGAATTCGATTTTACATATATTTAAAATAATAGAAAATACTGATTTTTGACATAAAAGTGTCGATTCAATTTTCTCTAAATGGAAACATGCTGTTTATATTTGTATTAATTTATTTTATGTTCCAAATCTTTTTTCTACAATACAAAACTGTTCAAAAAGATTTTATTATTTAATTTTTCAAAAAGTATCTCCTCATCTTATGCAATCCTGCCTTGCTACTATTAGATGTCTGTGCTTTAGGGTGTTTGTTTAGCATTCAGTTCACGAGTCCTTCAGGCACTTTATGCTGTTCTGCTCCCTTTTTGATCACCTATCTCGAAATGCAATTAAATGCACCTTCAGTATCAAGGTGCTCCTGTACAGAAACTTCGTCGAGTTAGCTACTTTTTGTAGTTGTAATAACCGACAGAAGCGCTGCTTCCGCATATTTACTAGCCACATGTGTGCTGTTATTTGTGAAGAGAAAATCTTTACAAAGTCTCAGACCTTAAATGCCGATTGACAAATTGTTCTAACATTTTTAGCAAAAACAATATCAGACTGATGAAACGATAATTGTTTACTTCCGTCTAAACCCTTCTGCTTCGTTTGTGAAAGAAAAACATTTAGTTGTCTTCCATTTCTTTAGAGTGTAATCCAGAGTAATACAGCTTATCAGTAGGCCAGTTAAAGGGACATGAAGTTTTAAGGCCTTCTTGCAAAAGCACTAGAAAGATGAAACTTTCAAACTTCTGAAGGACTTAACTGCTATCGTTATCTTCCATATATTGACTACTTCATTTTTCAGAGATGATTTTCTTCCAGCATCAGTTTTATGTTCATATTCCCGTAATATTAAGATTACGTATTATATAAAATTTTGATTATTTTTCATGAAAATATATATTTACGTATCATTGCATAATTATTTTATATACTGAACAATGACCTGCATCACTGATTACAATTTCATATTTTGTCGCCTTGCTTTGAACGAGATTTTCTGCGTACTAAGTAGAGGTAGCCATGTTACTGTAATTTAAAATATCAACTATTTCACAATGTAAATTCGATTTCATTTAAGTTTCATTTTTATGAGAAACCACGTGTTTTCATTTGAATTTGGGTGTGGGAAGAATATTGCTGGTTTTTTCATTACGGTGGCATTATTTTGCTGCTATCAAGTACTAGACAATTTCTTAAAAGCCATTTTTTTGTAGTGTTCAACTTATTTTGATTGAACCGAAAAATGTGTCGATATCAACAGATACTTCTAAGAAATGCTGCACAATCTTAAAATAAATTACCTGTAAACACAAAGAACCAAAATCGTGTTTACAGAAGCAACCCCTCGCATAAACTTTCAATGGATGTTTTACTGTGTGCTGAACTTGCTTAATAGTCATCATTATCCAAGTTTTTAACAAGGAAGATCACACCAAAAAAGAACTCTTGTCTGTAAAAATTAAATCTTAAAAACAGTTTCTCTTGTTCAATTTAGTTCATTATCAACATGGTTTTCTGATAACAGAGATATTTTTAAAATTGATTTAAAATACTTTTTTTTGTCACGTAGGCGATTTTGAATCGTATTGAAAATTAAGATGATTTCTTTTTGGCAAAATTTTATTTGGAAACAGTAGAATAAATGCTAACTATGTCTTTATATAACAGTATGCTTAAATATGACCTTAAAAAAATATAGTAACAAAAATAAATAATGTTTGTTGAAGTTTAATTGCAACGTACAAATAAATATTATATTTCAAAACTTATCTAAGCTAATTAAAAATAATTTTTCATAATAATAATTTCATTTCCAAACCAGTTGACCACGTGGTCAATGCTGTCAACACATTAATGGTCGATTAATTAACACAAACCAACTGATTTACATTCCACTTAACATAATTATTCTGACAGATAAAATAAAAAAGAAAAAATGTAACTAAATACAACAAAAAATATATATACGGACAGATATACAATGTTACATATGATGAGTACTTAAAACATAGTTCAAACATTATATTAAGCACATTACATTTTTATTGTATTATAAAAACGAATGTCTCTTATTTACAAACTCTCCCATTAATGAACTTCTTCTTAGTATTTAATTAGTAATTAAGTTGTAAAATAAGTTTCTATTTTATGGATTTAGTTTAAACAAAAACTTCTGTAAGATTCAGATTTCATAATAAAGTAAGCAAAGAAACGTACACTTTTTTAAGTATGATTATAAATTACAAATTTATAAACCTATAAATTTAAAATAAGTAAATTTAAGAGATTCACTCACCAAATGTACACTTTACATTAATACATTTTTCAAGTTGATATTTAACTACATGTAGTGATTAATATTTATTAATCACTATTATAAAAAATAATTAACTGGTGAATAAATTCAATGTATAGACTAAAATTATGCAGCAATAAACAGTACAAAATTTAATTATTTGGAAATTAAAATAATTTTATTAAATTAGTAATATTTTACAAAAAATGAGAAAAATTATAAAATTATGCTCATTCTTAAACGTTCCAATATATTAATTTAATCAATATTACTTTTCAATTTTATTTTAAAATATAAATATTTAAAATTTAATTATAAGTAAATATTTATAAGTACCATTGTTTAATTATAACTTTTATTGTAAACATTTTTTTTTACAATTAGTAATTCAATAATGTGAAATCCATTCACACACTACTTATAGGAAACGAAGTGTTCTCTTTCTTGCTTTGAATATTCTTTTTGTATAATTAAACAGTAATTCGATTTTTAAATGTAATAATAGAATATAAATTAAGAAATATGTTATTTCATCACTTTAATATGAATTTTTAATTAAAGAGAAATATGTGAAATAATTAATGGGTATTTTTTATAAACTTTTCATTCTTTTCATTGAAAAGGATTATAAAATACATAATGGAAACATCTATTCTATTTCTGAAAATTCTATTAATAATTATGCGCACTAGAAAATAATAACGTAACTATATTTTATTGAATATTTGTATATGTATTAAATAAAGAATAACATTATTATTACGAACTAATTTATATAAATATTAGACTATGTAGGTAAAAGGTAACTGAAGTTCATCAGATCTTTGTCATACTAAAAAATAGTTAAAAATAAAAATAATATATATTTTATTAAATTAGTAACATTATTTATAAAATAATATTTAATCTCATGGACATTTTTATATATGCGTAATAAATATAATTATTTCAACATTATATTTAGATTGGACACAACGTACGATTTAGATCTCTTCTGATTTATATTTGATATGAAATAATCGAATTCACTTCACACATAAAAGAGATTTCAATTTTACTTGCTTAAATTCGCGAATAATTAAGTTTGAATCTAACAAATAATTAATATAATAGTGAAAAAAAATATATTTGTTGAATTAGATTAATAAATCGTGCGCTCTTGAATTACAACTAAAATTTGCCGAACATTAAGATAAAATAAAACGCGAAACATTTAAAAACTAAATTTAGTTGAAAGTAAAAAAGTATGATTAAGTATTAGTATAATAAAAAGTGTTAAAATTTGTGTGAAAATTTAATAGACTTATATAAAACATTCTTATATAATAATGAAAAAATTCTTTTAGTTACAACAATATTTTAAATATTCTGCAGGTTTTTCTGCCTTTACATTTGCAGACATATTATTAAACTACAAAATTTAAATGGAGCTGTGTAACCAATAAACAGACTTGCGCAATTGGGAATGTAGAACTATTTTCTAACCAGTGGGAATACAAGAAAGAATTAAAAATATGCAAATCGCTTTAAAACATGCCTAATGTAGAATGTAAAACTGCATCATTTTGTTTTTAAAACAGAGTAAATCAGTAGTTCGTTTTTAAAATAAAATATACAAAATGTTTTTTCTATCATAATTTTTCAATAAAAATCTCATATTTTTAAAATTAAATTTGCGATAACTAATGCAGTTGTTAACGAAGCCGGTTTTATCATTTTGTTCAAATGAAACTTAATTTCAATTAAAAACACATTACATTTTAGAATTGAAATACTATAAAGTTTAGTGTTAAATATTAGTTTCGTAATAGTCATTGCAAAAAATTAAATTAAATTTGATTAACTTTATAAAAAATATGAAGTTTAACAGATTTTTTAATTAAATATTTATGAGTATAGTGGTCACAGTCCTAAATACATTATTAAACAAATATGTTTGTAACAATTCAAATCTATGAGTAAATATTTTGATAAATAAGCTGAAATTGCTGGACCTTAACAAATTTATAAGTACATAATTTTTAAATAATATTTTTTCTAAAATATATGCAATTGTTTAACCACATCATTATAATGTAATGATTAACTGAAGAATTTCTCTGTTAATTGATCAAATCAATTGGTTCGTCAGTCGGTCGATCGGTCAAACATGACGGATCAATTGGATTAAGTCGGTGACCGTAGTCATATCCGAAATTTACCCACCACAGTTCAATAAATATCTGCAGGCATCACTTGTCAATAAAAGCAGAATTATTCCAACTTTTATGCAAATTATAATTTAAAATAAAATAAACCTTAATATTTAATAACAAAAATTGAGGTTTAAGAATTGTATTTAATGTTTTAATCAGCATTTGTTAAAATAGAGGAATAAGTGGCTAAATATAATAAACACTATACGAATAGAAATAATTATAAAAATCAATGTATATATACATGCTGTAGCTTGTAATATCAAATGTAAAACCCGATACAAAATAATATTTCTGAATACATTTGGTGCTTTCGTACACGGTATTCGATTCAATTTTAGCATACATTAGTATTTTTGAATACGCATTCAAACCAACCAATTTAAACTGTTTTTCGATATACCGGATAAAAGTATTCCATATTGCTGCGTCAGCTAAATAATATTCAAATACATCGCTCGGAGATATTTTTAAAAAAACGTGACTGTCTTCTGTGGATATATTTTTACTATTGGAATTAAAACTATAAATGCCACAGTTTTTTATTTAGTTAAAAAAATTTTTTTTTCTAAATTTAGTAACGTTGAAATGAAGTACATTTGTCACAAATGAATAGGAAATTATTTATGAGTTGTAGCGACGTTAACTTTAATGTCGTTAACCTATTCATTCGCATTTGTTGAAAATTCTATGCATTTCATGACAACCCATAATAAATTACTAAGTCGATTAATTCATAAAAGCACACTAATATTGCATTCAACTCAAATGAATTTGTGTTTCTGAAAATAATAATAATGTAATCACCTTATTATTTTGTATTAGTTTTATTTATACATTAAAAATATAATCATAAATATAAAAGTTTTACAGTGAATTAAAAGATGGATTACATATTTTCAATAATGTAGTAATTTATTTTCAGGATTTAATATATGCCTTTTAGAGAACAAATGTTTGACATTTAAGTTTAAATTTTTAAATTGTGATTAGCATAAAGATTTTTCACTTTTTGTGTTTAAGTAGCTTTCTTTTATGTCATTTCATCAGTTACCAATATTCATGATCCATTTTAATTGAGTTCTGATGAATCATTAAAATGATCAATTACTTATTAATTTAATTATTTACTGTTAATAGAGATAGATCAAGGAAATCCTAATTTTTGTTAAATTTTAAGTTAAAATGTCAAATTATGAACATATTATATATATTATATATATAAAATTTAAATTATTACCATATGTAATATAATGTTTTTCTTTATTTATGAATTCAATATGGAGCTTGCGTTTAAATTTATATATGATTTAATTAAAACAGATTTGTGTAATTTGATTGAAAGAAACAAAATTTATCAATCATTAATAAGGTGATTGAATTGATACGCCTCACTTAAATGATTTTTGATTTCTCAAATTTAAGGAAACTAATTTAGATTAATCACGTTTGAAATGGTAGATATTCTATATATTCCATAACATTTATACAATTTATTTCTGAATTTATGGAAAACATTTTGTTCCTTTTTATGTCGATATAATTATTAAAATTTAAATTGTTCGTCAATTTTCATAATTACTTTTTTTTCTTATATAAGATATATTTATTAATTATATAACTACAAATAATTAATATCTCAACGAACATGTTATTCAAAGGTCACACTGAATTTGGGTTTGAAACTAAAACTACAACAAATTTTATATAAATATTATAATGGTAATAATATTGACTTACAAGAAGTAGTGAAAGATCTTTTCTGGAGTGTAATCTTACAATAGTAATCTCACTGGAATCTTCTTTGGTGTTTGATGAAACTCACTCATGTTCTTCATCTTCTCATGAATAAACACTTGACTAAAATTGAAATTAGACAAAAATTTAAATAAAACGGATAACCAAGTAAACAAACGGTTAATTTTATATACAACTATAACAAATATGTATAAAATAATTCGTCATAAATTAGCAAAGGGAAACAGCAAGAGGAGAAAATAATTCGTCCATTTTTTGAAGGGAGAATAGCATTTTAGCAGAGTGATGATGGAAGATTTTACCAATTTTTATAACGAGGTTTTTTAATAGTTAAACTTTTAACAAAAGATTAGTCATTTTTAAATATCTCTTTTTTTTGACTCATCACACTTAGCTTTTAAGTCGATCAATTAGAATGCATAATTGACGACTTGACTTGAAATTTTTTAAAGATTATTTATTTTACCATTATTTAGTGTTCGGTCAATATAGTCTAATTATTTTAAAATACTCTCCGAAATAATTTAAGTTATCTACTATTATAAATAGTACCACATAGAGGTTCAAACGAAACTTGTCAAATTGAGAAATTGACACGTGTGTTTGCCTAAGGTTTGATTACCTAAAATGTCATAGAGATTGATGAACATGAAAGGACGTAATGCTGAAGTTTTGATATACGGCAGAATCTCGTAACATTTATAACGTCAATATTAGCTTCAGTTAACACCACAAGAATGTAATTTTTACAAATATGTAATTTTTACATTAAAAAATATTATATTTGTCATATATTATTTATTTATTAACACGTTTAATAATTAATTATTACAATGAGTAGAATTGTTATGTCATGCTTCCCACACACGTATCAAGAAACAATAAAATTTTAGCTCAGGAGTTTTGTTCTTCGTATCAAAATATTATGATACACAGGAATCCGTTAATTTATTCCATTCAACTTTGACGTAATTTGCTTCGTTTTATTATGATAATTTACCTCAAAAAAGACTCCAGTTTACACGTACATTAATGTACTCGAGTTACTTTAATGTCTTCAAATCACGCAGAAACTCCACTTAGTGGTGCTAGTAGTATAGTTGACAAGCGTACAGTGTTAAACAATTATAAATATAAATTTACAATAACCAACTGTTAAAAATATTTCAATTATTTATAATAATGTAATTTCAAGTTTATATACATTTTTAATTAATTCATGGAGTAAAAATAATGTATATATTTACTTTTAATAACACCAAAACAGTAATATCAAAAAAAAGCGACATCTAAAACAACTAGAAATACATTGCTTGATGAAAAATTAATTAAATTGTTAATCCTGTTAATGTCACTGTTACTGAAGTCGTCATTCTTTGTACATTTTAAAACTCCTTAAACAGATAATCTCTGTATACAAAGTTCTTTCTAAATGCAAATTCGTCTGTTTAGAATTATGAAGAAATTCTATATACGAATAATCTTTCCGAAAGTTCTGATACTAAATGCTTTACAACATACTTTTATATGAAAAGTAATTATTTATTATTATTTATTTTAATTTTTATTCATATTATCCATATTTTATAATATATATTTAAATAATATTTAATTACACACTCGTTAACTAAATCAAGTCGAAAATTGTAAAATGACCACTAAATATACTGATCCAATAAAAAAATCTATACTTTATAATACTACTGGCTTCAGCTCTGATTTTTATATTGCACCGCAATATCACAGTGATAACAATACGAATGTGATCCATAATTGACTTATTCTGTATTCATATATGATCTAAATATGACTTATGTTTTCCATAAATTATTAATAAATAAAATATTTGTAGTAATCAATTAAGCTTATTTGGAAATAAATGAAAATATATTATTCATTATCTTAAAATAACAAATAAGGATTATTAGCACTGTGCCAATTTGTGAAACTTTTACTTTAATTATTCAGATTCACTTTAAACGTTTAAATACAATCAAGTCAATAAATAATTTAATAAATCTATGACCTTTTGAAATGTACTTTTAAATTACGATCACGATTTATTTCCTAGGTTTAATATTTAGATATATTTTTAGTCAATCAACGTCAAAAATTTCTTAAAAATCATATAAGATAAACTAATTAAATTTGAACTGAATTTTCGTGTATATTTTCATGATATATGTCGTTTTAGTTATCAATCTGTTCAATACTAAGTAGTAGTAAATTTTTTTTATCAGAAAAACTATTTAATTAAAAAAAAAACATATTATGGTTTCCTTTCTTTCAATGTTCTTTTATACAGCCAAAAATTGTACGAGCACTGTTATCCTAACTCAAAGGATAACTTGATATTACATACTATATAAAATAGTAGAATATTAAGTTGAATAAAATTAAAAATTTTAAATTTTAATTCACAGATGTTAGAAAAGTTTACATGCACATTTCTAAGTTTATACAACTGAGATTTTTATTCTTATTCAGTAAATGTTGTTGTAAATATTATAAAGTTGAATAAGAATCAACATTTTATGACCTTTTCCAAGGAATTGTTCTAGTTTTATCGAATTTTCATGTTTTTCTTTTCTGTTATTGTACTCAATTTAATTATTTTGTGTACATTATTATGTGTCCATACAATTTAGATACTTCGAAAGTGAAAATGCTCTCAGCACTGTCTCAGTAATAAATCAATTATTTTAATGTATAATAAACAATAAATTTATAACGTTAGAAAACAATAACTATTTTTACCAAGAGTCAATTATACAGTTAATTGTATTAAATTATGACTAAAGTAGTTTTTTCCTAACTAAATTTAATTTTCATTGTAATTTATCATATATTATAAAAAAATTCAAAATAATATTAAATTTCAATCCATTATACATCATTACAATGTAAATGTAATTTTATTTGATTTATTAGTCTTATGCGTTACAAATATTTTTATTGATTTTATAAAAAGTTCAAATATATTCAGAAATCTCGTTTTAAACATAAACTATTGTATTGGCAACTAAGTGATTGCGGATTTTGTCAATAGATCGTCTTGGCATATTTTTATATTTTGTCAACGTATTCAAAGCACTTAATCTATATTGTTTTCTTGGTGTTTGGACTTTTATTTTTAATTTAATAACAAAATTGTATCGGTTAATTATTTAGTTTAGTTTTTATCCCAGTTTAAAAATGGAAGAACAAGACGCGCATTTCAAACATATTTTGTTGTATTATTTCTGAAAAGACAAGAACGCATCGCAAGTTAGTAAGTAACAAAAAGTTATGTACCGTCTATGGAAATGAATTCTTGAAAGAAAGGCACTATCAATATTGGTTCTCCAAATTTCGTTCTGACGATTTTTCACTGAGAAATGCACAACGATTTGGCCGTCCAGTTGAAACTTATGAGGCCCATATTAAGGCCATTATCGATTCAAATCGTCATAGTGCAACACGTGAGATTGCAGATAAGCTCGATATATCGCATACATGCATTCAGAAAAAATTAAAATAACTTGGCAATGTTAAGAAACTCGATTTATAGGTTCCTCATTAGTTTGAGGAAATTCATTTGACGCAACTCATTAACACCTGTGATTCGCTTTTGAAATGCAGCAAAATTGATCCATTTCTAAAACAACTGATTACTGGTGAAGAGAAGTGGATAGTTTATAGTAACATTAGTCGCATGGTGGATGAATGTGCAAGATGAACCAGCCCAGACAACACCAAAAGCTAAAATTCACCAAAAAAAGATTATGCTGTCAATTCAGTAGGATTGTAAAGGAATTCTGCATTTTGAAACTTTATCAAGTAACGAAATGATTAATTTAAATGTTCAATACATTCAACAACTTGCCAAACTGAGTGATGCAGTTGAAAAAACGAGGCCAGAATTGGCAAATCGTAAGGATTTTGTTTTCCAGCATAATAATGCGAAAGCCCCGAACATCTTTGGTCACTCACCAAAAATTACTGGAATTAGGTTGTGATGTACTGTCACATCCATAATATAACTCTGATCTTGCGCCTTTAGAATACCATTTATTTCGTTCTATGCAGAACTTCTTAAAATTTGAATGAAGCTGATAAATGTAAAATCACATTTAATTCAGCTTTTTTATTGGCAAAAATCAGCCCTTTTATAAACATGGAATTATGGTACTGCCTGACAGATGGCAAAAGGTCATCC
>JABFOX010002297.1:0-11599 GCA_022817665.1 Axea sp. ZL-2020 | reverse complement strand
GGCTAATGACCAAGTGACATTGTTGATTCTCGTTTCGCCGCGGACAGTACGTTGTTGCGCGGAAATTCGTCGAGTTCTTTACTCATTGTTTACGTCTACCTATGACAGCCGACACGTTGCTGCCCAGTTAAATTCAACGCCGCTCCATACGAGTATGTTTTTATTTTTTGGTTATAGTTTCTTGTTTCGGGGAAAAAAGGTGCAGTGCGTTGAGAGGGGGGCTCCTTCGATTCAAAAGTACTGCAATGTAGATGGAAAACCGTTGACGAGTTTCATTGAAGGCGCGTTTGTGGCAATTTCATTTTTCATATTTTTCACGCGTCATTCGGTAAACCGGACGTACGATCAAACAAATTCGTTCGTTTCTGCGAACGTTCTTTGATGTTTAGCGAAGCCATAACGCATCCTTGCATGTTGTCCATCTATATCTGCATTTATTGAATAGATTATTATTATTATTACGTATTATCACGTAAACATAATTTTAAGCGTACATATGTATCTATGTTGTTGATCAAACGAACGGCACAGTTTTGTTATATTTAGTTTTGCAATACTTGGGAAATAGTTTGCCGATAACGTTTTATTTGTTTGTTATTTATAGTTAGTGTTTGAAACTGATTTGTTTATCAAAGTAATGTATCGTAAAATGACCACGTCGGGTCATTATTAAATGCTGTTTTATTTTTGAATTGAGGTAATGACTGAATTAAGCGTGCTTGCATTTTAATGGTTTTGTTTAAATGATTCAGGTCAGACATGAATTCCCAACCCATAATGGTGCCTGGTGGCGCACGTCAGTCGCTGTCGGAGATGCATGGATCCTCTTCTGTTGGGACTTCCACGGACAGCAAAACTATGACACCGCCGAGCGTTACCCGTGTCGTTAGCGGTATATTTATTGACACGATTCTCTTCTTTGCTGAGTCATATTTTTTTTATTCTTCTTTATTGCTTCGCATGAAATTTGCAAATCAGTTTATTAATATTTGCATCATGTAACAAGCATTAGTTATGTAAATGAATTCAATTGAAATTGTAAATACACGAGAGATATTGTTCATGACACTAGTAAGTGTATAAAAATGTTGCCAAGTTTGTTGACACGTTTGCCTATTTTGTTAATGCTGTACCATGCGACTGCAAAATATTAAAAGACTGGAATGAAACATCTAATATCGTTGATTCAGAGTAAACGATTGGTCGGAAACTTTGTTAAGCATACTCAATCTTCAATGCTTTTGAGTAAACTTTGTTAATTTGTAATTGACCATTTGTTTATTTTCAAGTCATTAAAGTGTAATTACATTCCAATTATAGTTCAGAGTTATTAAATATAGTTCTATAGAAGTTATATAACGCATCTGTAGCAGATGTAACTGAGTATGATTAGTTTTGATTTTTATTGATCTACCATGACAAATAATAAAAGAAAATATTATTTTTGATCATTGCTCTGTTTACCTTTAATTTGAGAAGTATTAAATTATTGAAGAGATTTCATTTCTTTTAGAACAGTAACATTAATTCAAATGATAAAAAGCAAAATGAAAATGTATGTAAATTTACTTAATTAGAAATGTGCAATTATAAAAAAAAAATTCTTTTGTTTACTTTTTCTTTAGAATATTATGACTAGAATTAAAATACGACAGTTATAAAAATAGAACAATACAAATTGTCAGAACATGCATTCTTGTCTTACTGAGAAAAAAAACCAATAAGAATGTTGGAAAGATATCGCTTATAAATGTGTATGAGTTAATGCAGTTATTTGTAAATTTATAAATTGTTATTTTACGTCTGTTTGCTTATTAAACCAATATATTACAGGAGTGGGAAAATCTCAAAAATATTTTTAACAAAGCTAAATGAACAGTTACAAATTACAGATGAAATTAGCTCGAAAACATAAACAATAAGATCTAATACACTCATGAAATATAAATATGTAAATGATCGTTGAAAATGTGTTAATCATAACTAAATGTTCATCAAAACTCTTATTCAGACAAGCAAAGAGACTGAGCAATCTTTTTTCGCGAAATATAATTGACGTTAAATCAAGTTCTCGATTGGAAATTTTCAGGGATATTAAAATCAAAGTTCAAGATTGATTAACTCTTCATTAAGTAATCGATAAATATCTGTCATTAAACAACTCGTACACCAACTTCAAATCATTCGTGCTTAAAGTCACATTCACATTGCCCCACCTTCATAATACTTAATATCCATGCTAATTCGTTATCAACATCTCACATTCGTGAAACAAGTTGATGTTTTATGTTTAATGTATTTTTTCCCTCAAAACCTCTGATCAAATTGAGGTCAAAATTAACGAAGCATCGTTACATCGGCATCTGATTCTCAATTCTACCTCTCCTATAATTATAACTTTTTCACTAATTTATGCATTAGTCTTTTTTTTCTCTGACCTTTAACGTTATTTGAACAGCTTCCCTTTTTCTACGTTTGAAACACAAGACTGAAAATAATCAACTTATGAAATTAATCCCACTCGTTGCAACATAAAAGGAAGCAAAATAAAATGCTAAATGCCAAGAAAGAAGTTTATTTATTTCAAATGAACAATTTGAAAATTATTAATTATTTTCATGCAAAAAAAATGAAATATCATTAAACATCGTTTTTAATTCGTCAAATAATATGTAATTTTAAAACAGTTGAATAAACATGCGAAGAAAAAAATGTTGCAGGAAAATAAAGTATATATAATTATTTAACAAGCTCAAATTTAATCAATAATATATTTCATCATTATAATTTATTTTGGAGGCTAAAAATTATTTTATTAATAAATCGGACTGTTATGTGACGTTCATCATTCCTTTTTGTGCAATTATAAGTACGTCTTTTTTATGTAAGAAAGTTTAAAATAAGTTATCGTCGTTATTTTATTGCTGCAGAACTAAATAATATATTTCATAATCAATTGTTATTTTTGCAAACACTTGTAACTTTCAAAGTATGCTAAAACGTTTTTAAAAACCTGTAATGAGAATTATTTTCATTTCACAAATGAAATGTCACCTTTTAGTAAAAAGTTTATAAATATGTAATTATATTTTTTATTGAAGAGTGATAATTGTGAAATAAATTATGAAAACGTGTTCATTTTTTGTATGAATTTCAATTAAATATCAATTAAATTTTAACGCTGAGAAGGTATAATGCAAAGCTATTAAATTTTATTGGAGTTTAATTTTGGTTTTCGTTTTTTGTTTTTTTTTCTGTATTAATGAAACGTTAGCATTAAATTGGTATATATAATTAACACGATTATTTAATTATGTACAATTCATAATAACAATTAACACAAGAATAACTCCCTAGAAATTAATGCATTTTACAGTACTTAATTTTACGACAAAATTATTTAAAAATAGCATTTAAACTTCAAGAATTCATATAAATAAATCAAATATTTCAAGTTTATAATAAAGAAACTCAAACATAAAATGCATATTATTTTGCACATAATTATTATTTAAAAATAAACAAACTGTGTAATTACTTTAAGATAAGAATTTTAATTTAAAATTAAAATAGTAATCAATCAAAACTCTCTTGGTCACTTTAAAGTTTAAATATATTGGTCATGCTAAAATGAAATTGTGTACATTATTAATCATTTAAAATCGATAAATAAATAAGGCAACATTAATACAAATATACCTTCATTCGGTTTTTTTTTTTAAGTAATGGTACAGTGTTTTTCGCACGCATCAACTAAATCTACAGTTACATCATCATCATCATCATCATCATTATTATTATTGTTGTTGTTGTTGTTGTTGTTGTAGTTGTTGTTATTGTTATGAACGATAATTTTAACTGAAGTTCCCTGTACCTTAACTGAACACACGTGTCTTAATTTAAGACACTAGTGCCCTACATCAAAATCTCAAACAAACTCGTGTCTTCGATGACATTGTGATAAGACATTCTTAAATTAAGACACATCCTCCCCGATTTCAGAAACGAGCCCTTTAAACCAAAACTATGAACTCTTGAATAAAGAAAACGCACCTCGTGATTCCGCAGACTTAACGTTAAAGCATTAGTATTGCTTTGTTTATCAAGACTCCGGCATCTTAAAATAATACTTAGGTGTCTTAAATGAAGACAAGCACAGCGATGCCAATACTCGAAACTAACGAACTTTTGTTCCATTAATTTTCTGGTCGATGTGACAATGCATTGCAGTTAAAACGGCAGCAGCAAATGTTTCTTGCTGCACAACGTCGCCGTGAAATTAAATAGCGTATAATCAAGCGATCGCGCATAATCCAGTATTCCGATTAACTGAACCGCGGAAGTTATTATATAATTAAAACGCATTTACATAAACTATTGCGTAAGAAATTAAGCGCATACACATTTGCGAGTGAATTTCAACCGAGCCATGCGACAGATCAGCTGCGGTGCAATTAACACAAATGCATGATTTTTATGCGCGTGTCGATTTTGATTTCAAGCACGATCAATCGATTTTTTCGGCGCTGCTATGTTTCGCATGTGCATTGGAAAGAAGCGTGAGTTAACGATCGAACAGAGAGCGGCTTTTTTTTTTTCGCGTCGTTTTTTCCCCAGTCGCTTGGCACAAATATTGATCTCGCTTAATGACATGCACGCTTTTTTCGCCGTGCACTTTTTGCCCTGTAATTCGATTCAATGGCTCGTTCATTTGAGCAAAAGTTTCTAATCGCTTGCAATTTTTGGTTTCAGCGCCCGCCGACGAACGCCGATCCCGTCGCGAGAGCAGCCAGAATCCACCGACTCCTTTGCCCAAACAGTCATCAGCCGAATCTTTGACCGCCAGCGTGAACGTTTCAGCGAGCGAAGTTCCTCCTCTATCGCCAGGTAATTTGTCCGTGCGTTTCCGCGTTGCACAAATCGACGGACTTTCATTAATTGCACGGCAACGCGGTGATACTTTTTATTTACCGTCCATCGTATCAGGATTTACCGTCCGTTTATCAGGAATGCAATCCCAAGATCCCGAGATTGCAACGAGCAATCGTTTTCGGCGCCGTTCGGTGTCACATTTTTGTAGGGCTGTCGAATGGTTCCTGGTTTTAGCGGCCAGCGGCGAGTTCCAAAGAAGTGAACGCACAGTCTCTTTTTTGGAAGCAAAGTCTTTGAAATGATGCTGATTAAAATGAATTGCCAATTCGTGCTTAGTTGAGGAAGTTGGTGTAAATAACAAGGTGTACGATTACTTGACGATTGAGGCTTTTGGGCAGAACTAAAATAAAAAACGAGTCGTTCGTAAGTACCGTTTAGTGGGAGGGATTTAAAGAGGTATGCTGATGTGGAGCTGAAATGAAAAACATTGTGGTTTTGTATTTATAAAATTAGATCTACGTTTCAAAGTACAATCTGGGATGGAGTATTGATTTTTAAAGTAGATTGAAATATTAAATTTTATTATGCTTTTATGAAGCAAGTTTGGCCGGATGTAAGAAAATGGGCACTAGTGTACGGGTGGTGATAAAAAGCTGGACGATTACCAAAAAGCGAGACATTTGTAATTATTTATTAGGATGTTGATGCAGGCTATAGCTATAACAGCCCGATTTGTATTGCTAAAAATATTGTTATTAATGGATCAAGAGCCTCTGATGATACGATTAAGAATGTTGCTGCTGTTGATATTGCAACGGAGGTTGAACGCAAGATGACGGATGGTGGAGAAAAATGGAGATAAGAACCACCACTACCATTAGGATAAAATAGAGTTATCTTACATCAGAAAGATGCTGCGGGATTCTCACACTGGCATAAAACATCCAGCTGATATCGCAGAGAAGACTGCTGTTAATTTACAGCAGGAAGATAAACGAAGAATTCAGTGCGTTACTGATGTTAACGCGTACTGATGTAACGTAAAGATGACAAATAAAACTGGTGGTAGTACAGATTAATGCACCGTTGTTTTACTTGGTGCTAAACAAAATGTGTTTGATATTATAAGTAATGTTTTGTTCTTAATGTAGCTTTCATGTAACAATGTTTGAAAAAGTCCTTGCTGAGAGAACGTCGATAAATTTGCTGATCAATAATTACAAGAAAATTTAATAATTCATTTAAAAGAGTCGAGTAGTTATTTTTAAGAGTCTAAATTTGGTAAAGAAACCCAATACGACTTAGTTCAAGGAGTGCGTCAAATATTTACACAATTTTGGTGCAATGAATACTGCTTTTGTGAAGTAAACCTGATGTACAGTAAATTAGTTGAAGATGAAATATCCAGTTGTATTAACAGTCATTATTGGATTTTTATTTCAGTTGTGTCGCATTGGCTGAATTTTCTAAAATATGATGACGTTTTATTGAGGTTTATTGTATTATATTAAAACTTGTTATAAACCTCAGTAAACTATTACAAAGATTTTTTTCCGCTCAAAATGGTTTTTCATTTCAAACACAGACCAAACGATTATGATAACAGTTCATTGTAAAATTGCAGTTAAAACAAATTTAATATTTTGAACTCCAAGATAAAAGAAATCAAATCTCAATATTAAAAACAAATATTTGATTTTCATGCATTATATTGCATCAATAATTTTTTATTAACAAAACTTTGTTGATTAAATATGTTTCACTCTTATTTAAATATTGATATTGTTGTTGGTGTTGACACATACTAACATAACATAAGTTTAACGGTGTTATTATTCAACATTATATTAATTCGCTGTTAATTTATTATCAATATTAATTTCGCGTTGAAATTAAGGTGTATTAGGAGTTAAGAGGGAAAGCAAGCAGTATTAAAATACTAAAAATGTGTAAGAAAGATTCATTTTCAGTGCAGTGCGTTTCAATAGAATTTCATTGCAATTAAGAAAAAAAAATCAATACATCAGAATTAAGTGCAATTGATATAATAAGTTACTAATTTAAAAACTGACAGTAAACGCAAATGAGTTCATTTTCGTTTACAGCGTATGAAATAATGAATTTAAACAATGACGTGTTGTAATAGAAAAACAATCAAAGGAAAAAATTATGAAAGAAGAAACGAACGATAAAAACTTAAAGAATTGATTCGTCTCAACAAACTGAACAGCTGTTTTAAAATTAAACTAAAGTAACATAAATACAAATTGAAATGACTGTTTAAAAGTGAAAAATTACCCGTTGCCAAGATTTATCATTTACAGCATAATTAGCGGAAAACTTTAAGGCTTGTGTACGCACAGAAGTCGGTTGTGTTATTAAAAGTAAGGCGTCGTCATTAGAACTTCTGGATTTACTTAATTGCCATTACGCCACCGTACAGTTAACGAATAATTAAGTACTGCGGATATTCTGGTAAATAGAAACGCTCGTCCAATTGGTCTCCTGATTGAAATTATATTTTTTAAGCGATGGCTGGTTTCAAAGCTTTTAAACGTTTAGTTATACATTACACAATCCAGTTTACTACTATAAATTATAATAATGATTAATCATTAATTTTACTCTATCGGATTAACGACGACTTATATTTGAAATTCATACATATTTAATTGAATTTTAATGAGAAATAAAGATAAGTTTGATTAAAGGAACACGCTTAGTGTTCTTCTAATAAGTATAATTGTAACGACATAGAATCGTTAAAAATATATAAGAAGATTAATCATTAAGATCAGAATCTTACAAAAATGGCCGCTTTGTTATTCCTCGGCCTCTTTTATCACAACATTTGTGTTGTGAAAAACAATAACCAAATAACAATATGAATTACTTGAATTTTAATAATACATGCAATTACGTTTACATTATTTGCACTGAAAAGCAGTTATTTAAACAAGTCCAATTAATCGATATGTATGCAATACAGAAAATAGTGTTCTTTATTGTGAAATTGAGTAATCAACATTGCACAGATTACAATCCGAACAGCAAAGTTTACAGTTTTCGGTTCATAACTCGCACCGATTCATTTTCATTCTGTGAAATTCAAGATTGGATCTGATTAACTGCTGTTAACAAATTTTGAAGAACAACCCCACCGAGTTGTAATTTTATCGAGCACATGTGAGATGTTGCGCGTTAAACGTTGATGGTTGTTTCTTTTTCAATTGATCCTTAAAATAAAACTCCATTCGCTCGATACAAACGAACGCAGTGGGACAGACGTGGCGAGTTCCTTTTCTCACGGCGCAGATTGGAGCTATCATTTCAAATTAATGTTGAATGCAATGACCAACGAATAAGAATTTAGCGCTTTAAAAGTAATTTGACCATAACGATTTGAATAAAAAATGAATCAAAGCGTTGTCCAAGAGCAC
The DNA here is from genome assembly GCA_022817665.1 of Axea sp. ZL-2020. Classification (NCBI taxonomy): domain Eukaryota; kingdom Metazoa; phylum Arthropoda; class Insecta; order Hymenoptera; family Scelionidae; genus Axea; species Axea sp. ZL-2020. The sequence goes on along the minus strand of JABFOX010002297.1, from coordinate 3,287 downwards.
GAGGAAGACAAGGGTGTTTGCGATAAAAATAATTACCCCTTGGTTGAAATTATAGATATAATGTAAAGCAGCTGATAAAAAGATGTAACGCTGGTGTTAGATTTTTCTGGACGGGTGGCAGAAATAATTGATTCGGTACGATTTGTTATATACATATTTAAACAGTAATTGTGAGATTAAACGCAAAAAAGCGATGCAGGGAAGTTGACTGCGTTTAATAATACGCATTTAATATTTCATGCACCTTTGCGCCGGTGTATTATTTAAACACGAATTATCCCTTTTTTTTTCTTTTTCTTTTTTGAAATATAATTTATTTCACTAAAGCAATTTAACTTTTTTCAAACACCTCTGTTTGCATAATTTGTACATTTGTTCAAGCCAGACTCAAGTTCAGAACAGACCGAATCTATCGATTTTCTCTTTTTTGCCAGAGCCACGAATTTTATAATCAATAACCCTTTTATAATTTATCGACTGAAGCATGGGAGATTGTTCATTGATAAAACCGACCGATATTATCCAATATCAAATAAAAAAAAGACACGAATAAATAAAAATAACGCGATAACTCCCCTTGGTCCAAAAGGAGTAGTCAGTCGTGTCAAAGAGGCTTGAATTATTTCAGTAATTCTCCCGCGAGGTTACCGCGACGAAGTTTCTCTTTTATGAAGCACCGGAGGTTTGCAACAAGCCAATGGTAACAATGGTTTCGAAGAACGATCCCGGTTATCAAATCAAAACGAATGTTGCGAAAAGCGCTTTTTAACTTCGTTTGTTTATTTGTACACATATGATTGCGAATCCGTTGGAATTGATAAACGCGAGCGATAAGATAAAGCGAGGCGTCGGAGTTTTCGTAACGCGACCGTGCGGGGTTCAATTCGGTCCCGGCGGAACGAACGCGCGAACCAACATGCCGCGTTTCCGCGTGTTCCAAAGCGAGCCTACTTTGAATTCGTCAAGAATCGCAGAGCGTAAGACAACGCGTCGCGCCGTTTTAAAGTCGACTCGCGTTTCGGGAAGGTCGCGCGACCAACAATTCCTACCGATTTTCGATCGCGGGGCTTCTCCTTGGGTCCAACCTTTTCCCTTGATCCTATTTTTCCCCTCGGTCCGATTTTGCCTTTGGTCCGGTTTTTACCCACGCTTGAGTTTAATTAAATATCCGTGACGCGTTTATTCTTATAACGCGAGAAGCCACAAAAGGTGTCGTCTTCTTAACGACGTGCCATGCGAAGGGGTACACGCGCGGACGGGCGCGCGCGCGTGTGTATGTGTGTATACCTGCGAGTTACATTGTATGTTATTTGTTTCAGGCTTGTCCACGCTGGGTGAGAGCAATTTGAAAATCGACAACCTGTCGGAAAAGGGGATTATTTTGTTTTATCGGCACAACCGTCGCGCCAATTTTCTACGAACGAGTCTAGCGCGACAGGTAGCGAGGTCGTATGAAATTAGCTGTCATTGGAAATTGGAGTTAGAAGGGAGCGGTGATGATTTTGGACGACGAGCGGGATTCGCTCGACTCGAATCAAGAAAACTGATAGCTGCGTTGTCATTAGTTCCGATGCGCGTGACGCGTTTGAAATATTGTCCGATGGAACAATTAACTTAATGACGATCAAGTGCTAGACTGGCGTGATGCGAAATAGCTTTTCATTCTTTATTTGATACAAATCAAATCCTACGCGACGTTTTGGCATCGGCCGTTAGCTTGAATTTAATTTAATAATAAGGTTCAAATGTTGCTGATGTAGAACGGGACTTTTGAATCACGATTTTCGGAGGTATAATTTCGTTCATATTTTATTTATTTGTTCGTATTATAAATGAGATGAAATTGAATTTAGATTTGTTTGGCGTGTCGAAATTGGCTGGTGATAAATGCACTTAAAACTACGCGTTCTTTATTACAGTGCATTTTTGGTACAATTGTCATATGGTGTATATTGCATAAAGTGTACTTATAAATGTACAATTTGTGCAAAGAATAAAATATTGGTAAAGTTCACTTAGGTTAGGTGTCGGATCGATAGAGGTTGACGTGACTAAGAATAATGGTACCACATTTGTTTGGGCATTACTAGTTTAATAATGGAAATTGATTTAATTGAGTATGGGACGAATTGTTTGATAATAAATTAATTTTAATTGTTAATCACTGTTTTAATGATGCAGTACTGAAATTAGTTTATATGCATTTTATATAACTTTTGCAATATTTCATTCATTTTGTACTTGGAAGTTTTATTGCTGGATTGTGCTTGAATTGTAATATTGCGACAAGAGTAAATAATTGTAATTTTCTTACTGTAGTGGTATTATTATGCAATCATCTTTCACGTGTTCACCGAGTTTCTCACGTGCAATTTATTTTATATTTTTGAAACGATTTCTTTACTTCATCTTTAATGCAAATACATATTATGCAACGGAATTCAACGGAATAAAAATAAATGTTTATTGTTGGTATTAACTTTATAAATAAAATAAAGCTGAGTTTTGTGGTTCAATTTGTTTGATCTGTTTAAAAAATAAAATTAGAAAAGTTATGCATAAATGTACATATATAGATAACATATATTGCGATAAACAAAACTGATAAAGTAATGTGGATTATTATATTCAAATTTCTATTTTTTGTATTGTATTATTATTATTGTAATATCCAATATAATATAATTATTAAGGTCAAAAATGTTAAATAATTAATCAAAGTTTAGTTTCAACTAAACGTCATAGTCAAATTGTTCCACTGGACAAATGATTTCTTGTTGAATATGATCTTACATTTTATATTTGTGAGAAGAAACGATAATTTAATATTTGACAAATACATTCTAATTATAGTCTAACGACTGCAAATTAACTCGAAAGGAATCATACAAGGCTCAAAGGAAAACTTATCGGATGGAGAAGAAGAGGGTGGCAAATGAACTTTTGAGTTCCCTAAAAGATCCCACTGTAATCGTATTGAGCGACTGGCTCAAAGTTCGTGGCACTCTCAAAAGTTGGACAAAACTTTGGTGTATTCTCAAACCTGGATTGCTACTACTTTACAAAACGCCCAAGATGAAAGTAAGTTTTGACTTTGATTTAACACAAAATATAATAAATTTTGGTGCTTGAATAAGATGGACTCAACCGCACCATCATTTTTTAAATTTTATTTATTACCCTTTATCTTTTTTTTTGTCATAATTTGTAATAACTTGTATAATCAATTAAAAAATGTTCAATGTTAACTGTTTCAACTATAGCCCCCATGTACAATTTCATTTCAT
>JABFOX010002296.1:0-11599 GCA_022817665.1 Axea sp. ZL-2020 | reverse complement strand
AAGAAACTAGCCGAACTCGACCTCATTAGTATCATTGCTCCTGAGCAGATGCGATTTTCAACTCGCGAACGCTAACTCGTTCAATTAATCTACGCTTTAGAACAGTTATGGTGAACTTACGTACTCATAAATCGTTTTGATTCTGAGATGAAAACCACATTTGAATAGTTTTCTTGTTCGAGATCACTTCTTAATTGTGTTCCGGCGATTGATGAACTGTTCGCAAAGTAAAATACGTTTTTTCTTTTGCAAACTCGGTTATCAAATTAATGATCTGTAACCAGTGAAATGAATTCTATATAATGTGGAAAATCAAAATCAGTTATTAATGGAATCTAACAGTTATGCATTTATTTCACCCACAAATGAAATAACTTTTTATTTAATAAATTACAAAAGAAGCAAAAATATATAATATACTTGGCTTCATTAACTTAAATAAATATTAATTAGTGAATAATTTTCAACAGTGTTAATCACACCGCAATATGCAATATTCATTCATGTATAAATATTTTGCACGTAACGGTGGATATTAATTTGGTATTGCACGGTTAATTTGCCTACTCCAGTACGCTGCTCTTTTCATAAAATGTTTCGAATTATACACGTTATTCGAATACTGTGCGCTTCCGGCACACAAACGCCTGAAGCGCACGACATAGCATTCGATCATGTTAACGTCGCACGAAATTCGCGGCTTTTATGTTTGTAACGCTTAAATTTCATCTTTAATTTTTTCCAGATATTAATTTTCTTTAATTTTATATGTAATCGATTAAAATGTTATTTTTCACAATGAAAGCACTACTTTCGATACGAATGATAAATAAGTAAAATATTTAATACACAAGTTAATTTTAACGAAATGAAATTGTTTTGTTAAATCTCATTTTCATTTTTATTTCGACTTTTCGGCAGATAATTATTCAGTTCATTGAGTAAATGTGCACTAAAATAAATAATAAATTATGTTATTTGATGTGATAAACATGTGTGTTATATGGCAAGTACGCAAATGCACACCAGAGAATAAACATTACTGCTGCATTTTGCACTAATTTCTCCATTTATATGTAAATGTATAAATTCACGCGAAATAAAATAGCTTTAAACAGAATATTTGTGATAAACCGGGAAATAAATTTTGTTTTTAATTATTTTATATGAAAATGCTCTACAAAGTTATTCGAAAATTGAATTGATATAAAATGTACGTTTATGTACATGTTTCAATATTCCTCGAAATTTAATATCTATTAAAAAAATCCAGCAGTCATGTAGTAATAATTTCCACTGAATAAAATTGTCAGTTGTTACTGATTTAATTGTGGTTTTATCGGATTTCACCTACCTGCACAATGTGTAGCATTTTATTACCAAGCAAGTTGTTAGGACCGATAGAAGGAAGGGTCGGAACAGTTCTGGATTCCAATCCCACGAGAACCATTCGCGTAAAATAGTTATGCTCGCTCTCTTAGCTACGATGCTTCGGAGCTACATAATTACATTGACCCTTGTTACCTGTCTTCCCGTCTGATAAAGAAATAAAAAGAAAGTACCGATTCCATCTGCCCCATCATGTTGCGATTCCGTTTTCCCTTTTCATCGAACATAAAGTAATGTCTGCAGAAATATTTCTGTCGCTACCTTAAGTAATGTCCCCTTTAATGATGCATTATTATCGAAAATGCAGGAAAAATTTAATTTTAAGTCAAATGATATTGAATTTTTAATCGAATTGAAATTGAAGTCAAAATCAATTCAATGAATCATTTTGAAATTAATAACTTTCCTTGAATTGTCATTGATTTTTTTTTGAAAGCAAATTTTTGAAATTAAGTTAATACAACACTTCATGTTATATTTTTCACTATTATTAATTTAACAGTTAGAATAAAACAGTATGGTAATACACTAATATATATTAAAATTTAATAAAATGCTATTAGACATTTTGATTGAAACTAAATACATTTTAACTGCAATTTCAATCCAGTTGTATTAAAAAAGTTTTCATATTCATATCATTTATAAAGAAATATAATACAAAATATTTAAGTTCTATGTTCACTAGAAAATAAACCATCATGTAAAAGTGTAATCTACATAAAATTAATAAATAGTTGTAGATTCATACATAATTAACATGCTAATTTTGTTTTAAAAATTATTTTCATCATCTGAGTCATTTATTTTAGATAATAATCGACTTATTAAAATGTTACAACGCTATTGCCCTTCGTATAACATAAGGTAATTTTTGATACACTGTGACTCCCTTCACCAACCTAATACTGCGTGTTTCGTGGCTGTGGTTTGTAAATATTCCTCGAAGGGTATGAGTAATTGAAAATTAGCAGTTCTAATAGCAGTATCCAGTAAAGAACAGCAGACTGATGTTATTTGTACCGTAAAATCGAGTTGCATCAGGACCAAAGTGCCTTTTAATCTAATTCCCCGATCGCATTTGGTGAAAGCTCTTTCGAAACGATTTTCCAGTTTACGCACACTAGTTTAAAAAACATTTTGATACCTCGGTCTGTCGCAAAAACTGCCGTAGTTTATATTTTTCGGAACAAAAGTCACTTGTATCGGAAACAAATAAACCCAGGATTGGCGCTGAAAATATTTCGTGGTTCGTTAGTACGTGTAAAGGATAAAAAACTAAAGAAGAAAAAAAAATGAATCGGTGATGCGATTACTCATATGTATTCGCGATATTTTTCTTCTTCGAATTCATTCTTCGCTTTTCATTTAAGCTTCATCTCTTATATAAATACGTTATATATATTTATATAAATATTCATATATTTAATCATGTAAAGGCTATTGAATCGACCGAAAAGGAGCAATTTATTCTAATTTAACACATGCTTCGATGGCGTTAAATAATCGCTTTCGTATTCAAAGAACTGGTCTCCATTCAATAATGGATTTTTATTCCACATGGTTGTAACTATGGTATAGATGGCAAAAGGCCTGGTGTAAGCTGGTGTTGTGACAGTAAAGAGATCGGAATAAATCTTAGTTATATTCATTTCTTTGAGACCAAGAAATGTATAAATCAAACAACATTGACATTCCTACACACTGACATTTCATGAAAACGAAAATAGCCATACAGCAATTTAATTTCATCTGCATACAAATAGCACAACTCGTTTGAATACGTTAGTTCAATTTAGTGCACTTAAATGAATTTTATTATTATTAACTAATCAGTTTTAATTCTTTTTTTACCTACATTTCATTGTGATACTGAATGACTTTAAACCCATTGAATATTCTTTAAGTACAAATTATAAATTCTTAAATAAAATTTTCAAGAGGTTTATGTTGTTAATATAAGCAATGATTCAATAAAGTATGTAAAATGTGAAACATTGGATGTATACCACCAAAACCAATGTAATGAAACGAAGAATCATGCATGTAATTTCTCTGCGTATCGGTGGTTTGTTCTGTGATTTGTCTCACAAGAGACACTGTCCGAGTCGTAGCGCTAACGTATGTCAGTATATATTCACTGCGTATATCTTATGGCCTCAACCTTACGTGTTCCGCATTACTAAAGTCGATTGGCTGGCTGGCTGCATTTCAAATTTCAAACATGCAAGCCACGCAGCATCTGCGGATATGTTCTGAAAAGGTGAGAAATCCGATTGTAATTGGCCTACTGTGAATTGGTGACACACATTTCCACGTTTGGCATTCACTGCATGCTTGATTCACGCTTATATCTTCAATTTGTTATTTCATCAAATATTCAATCTATAAATATTGTAATCCTAAAATTTCATTCGGAGAAAAATTCGATTGTCATAAAATTTTTTATTTTTTTGTTAAAATATCCTGAAATAACACAATGTCCGATAGCATTATCTTTTAATCGTTAATTATTAGTTCATTCATATAACTGCTCATCATTACATAGACTTGTAATGAATTTCGTCGTAATAAGATCATGATTAAAAATATCCATTTCAATTTTCGTTGAGATTACATTCATTTAAAATAACTCAAGAAAAATTTGTTTATTCAAATCAAGATCTCATTTTTATTTCAATTATAATTCGCAAAAGCGCGTGTTCACCGTGGGTGGGCCTGGTTCATTCATAGTGTTTCTTAATCCTGTAAAATGAGAAAACTTGAAATGTAGCTACCACTTGCAAGAGAGTTATAAGTGTACAAACTTTTCAACTTTGAACTTGAATATCTGGTTTCTGAAAACAAAATTTATAAATTACAAAAACACGAATTAAATTCTAATTATTAAGCAATCCTGCAAGTGATCATTTTTTGGCCTATCGCTTTATAAAGTAAGTTTAAAAGAATTAATTTTAAAGTTTCGCTATTTAAATATCATTTTAACGAATATAAGAAGGTGATTCTCTTCTTATACCTTTTTGATTCATCTATCGTTCGCAGTTGAAGTAACTCGCAGGGAATTTCCACGATGTTAAACTGAGCACTAACTTTGCCATTATGGTTGAAAGTGAAGTCTTTCAAGTTAAGTTTCGTACCTGTGTGCCTTCATCGCATGTGTTAATTACCTCGTAAACATAGTTATCCACTTACTACATGGTTATCGTAATATAGTATGTAAAACTTATAATTAGTTTGATTTTTTGTCTTGTTTTCATTCATGTGTAAATGTTTCTGATATTTTACGATTATTGTGATTTGTTAACATTATATTGAAAATCTTATAACATAATTACACGTGAATTAAATCAATAAGCAAGAGGTAGGAATTAAAACTTTATGGCAATGTTAGGTAATTTGGTCCTATGTTGGGCGCCAATTTAAATATTTTTCAGTTTACTATTTACTTTAATTGAATTCTATGACACAAAAATCTCCTTTTCTTGATTATATGATCGTTTGAATATTCAAATTAGACAGTTGCATTTGCAGTAAATTTATCATCTATTACGTTCATAAATTTCTACTTATTAAACAATTTACCACAATAATAATAATTTACGCAAAAGAAAATGATTCATTTTGAGTAATTGTTAAATAATAAGCAAAATTATGAGTTATTTTTACTTCATGTGATTATTGTGAGTTTATTATTTTAATATTAAAAAAAAATAATAAAAGTTTTACTACACTACAAGATTATTGCACCAAATATTTTAATGTACGAAATTATATACAAGTTCTTGTTATTTATTCAAATTAATTCAATTAAATTTATTATTTATAATACAAGTGAATAGTATAAATGTATCAAATTAATAAAATATATAATCATTATGTATAGTTTTGTACATAACAAGTGTGTAATAAATTATCATGTTTTTTTACATTCTTCCAGTTTAATGAAATTTGTAAAACTGAACTGTCATCATTCAAGCAATTGCAGAATTATTACAATGTTATATATAGTCCATTTCATTTTAACGAAAATGTATTTTTTTATAAGCTAGTTTTAAACAGAAAAGTTGTTATTCTTTTCGTAAACGTGCCAATATATTATTTCATTTATTTTAAAATATTGCCAAACTGAAACAAATCATAAATCATAATATTAAAAAAATTAAATCGATTTCCAACGAACTGAATGACTTTTCGCTGATGGAACACGGGAAGCCTTTCTCGTAATCTAATATCAATACGTCGGTAAGAGATTATGAAGCTGCTCCTCGACGAGTAGCCAACGACGGCGTGTCGAGCATGCCGAAGACCTCGAATATTATCTTAAGTATTCCAAAAGCGGAGGCATCCGCCTGGCGATCCTCCGAAAGCAAAATGAACAGCGTCGAACGTTGTCGATGGAAAAAAAGTCGCGGGGCTTTACGGAGTGAGGGACGGTAGATAATATCCGAGCATAAAAGTGTCAACGAGTGTTGCATTCCCCAAGTTCGTAAGAAAAGACATCGGAATGCACTAATTAGGTTCGAGGAATTTGTCAAAGAATCGACCTAAACTAATCCGGACATCAACCAATTCGTACTTGTGTGCGCATGGGTTCGTGTCGATGATTAAAGTCGGCGCAAAAAACGTATGCGCCGGACCTCGCGGATTGCTGGATCGTATTTACAAGAACATGTCTGTTGAAAAAAGAAAAAAGGCAAAAAGGGAAAAAGAGGAAATAAAAAAAGGAATTGAAGACTAATAAAATCGCGAAACTTTTTTGCTCTGAGTTTGTCAATAAGCGTAATAATTGCAACTTTGTGCTCTTCGTTATTATAAGCATTCTCGGTATGGAAGTTTCCCAAAGTTCACGTCGTGAAAATCACAAAATTAGATATGATGACACAAGAGACCAGACTTCGACGGAATTTGATTACGTCTCAACAACTGCATAATTTTGAACGAGGAGAAAATAACCCTGGCTCAAATGTACACAATTGGAACTTATAAAAGGTACGTGAAAGAAGCACGGGAAAGGTATATTTCGTCCGAAATGAAAGTGCAAACGCGAACTTTTGTCGCCGTTGTTCCTCTGATCATTTTTATCTTTCCACCGGCTTACGCGCGAGCAGTTCGACGATAGCGAAAACTCAAGCACTACCTTTAATGACTAAGACGACAACGGCTACCTTTTTCGCACTCACTTAACGTCAGCTTCTTATGGATGAGATACACAGGCATATCATTTTATCAAAAGCTACGTGAGATGTGAACAACTTTTGATGAAACTTCAATATGGTATGCATAAGAACTTTATTTTGCAATAATAAAAGTAATGTTATTAATCATATATATGAATCATGAATAAGAACTCAGGAAGTAAATTTTGTATGTAAAAGTTGTATCATTTGAAATTAATTATTACAGTGTATTGCACTAAGCATTGTTATTAAATTTGATAAGTTATTAAATAGCATTGCCAAATAAAACCAGTAAAATTAAAATAATTAATTCGAATGATGTATAAAAACCTATATATTGCCAATGAGAAAATACACGAATATGAAGATGCTTAATAACAAAACAAAAAAAAGAAACAAATAATGTAAAAACCATTACGTATTCAAGAAAAAGATAAACAAACGATGCCGTAGAAATTATTAAATAATTTATTAAAAAGTTACACAATTTAAAATGTGAGTGATAAATATTTTTTAAAATTAACGTAAAAATGCAAAACTGTAATGATAAATTAAAAATTGTCATTAAAAAATATACTTCAATTAATAACATCAAATGGTGAGTAACTGTATAAAAATTAACAATCTAATATAGACACGATAAAATCGTTCGAAAACCGATCGCCAACGGACAAATAGTCAAGACGAAAGGCTGATGTATCTTACACCAGTACTGTTATCAATGTGACAATTTTGATCATTGTAAAATTTTTATAATAATAACACTGTGACGCTTGATAATTATAATTACATATATTACATAAATCATAAATGAGTCATTTATAAAATATGTATGCATAAAAGTAAGTATGTGCATATTGAATAACATAAAATTTTATTTACTTATTCATGTGATATAAAATATAAAATAGGTATTAAACATTTTACAAATTTAGCAATATAATTTTTTTAATGAATTTCACAATAATGTGATTAATATTTATTTAAAATATAATGCGTTTACATAAACTGTAATTATTACACTGAACAAGCAAAAGTTTGTGTTTGAGGTAACATTATTTACAAAATTAATTTAATACAACTATGCAAATTAATCATGAAACATGTAAAAACGTAACCTTATTATATTATTTACTGCGTAGTAGTGATATTTATAAAGTAATTGCTATATAATTGAAATTATTATTAAAATCTTTGTTTGCATATTTGTTGTTTTTCATCATATTAATAACACTGAGCAAAATTATACATTAAAAATTTCACTTTTTTATTTAATGCTTATGGTGATAATATAAATTACTTTTTGTGTTTCAACAAAAATGGTAAAATATTTTAAATGGATATTTGTGTAATTTTAAACGTGAATGTATATACGCATCAAACAATATCTTTAATAGTTAAATAATTGTTAAAATAACATTACATACCTTAGAAATTTAAGTCGTACTTGGTTTAAATTTACGTAAGTAATTTTAAAACTTTTTATTTTTTAACAAAGCAGCTCTGTGCTGTACCATGGCAAAATAGTGGTTAATTTATATGCAAATGCCAAGTATGTCATTACATGTACTTTTCCATGTAGAAATAAACAAAATTAAATTGTCCGTTTTCGTGCTACTTTTTAGTCAGAACAGTCTCAAAGTATTATATATTTGATCCTAGTACCTTTCAGTACTAGCTATCAATGCTGTTCGGATATATGATTATTTGTAATAACTAAACAAAGCGCTATAATTTCAACTTAGAATGTACACTTTAACTACCATCAAATATATTTCAACGTAATTAAATGTATTTAAAAGTAGTCTTTAAATCAACATATTTCTTAACTGAGTATTATTTTGCTATCATAAACTATTACTTTTGCGTACTTTGTTTTGTCATTTAAATACTTGAAAAAGGAGATTCATCGTTATATACATAGCAAAAATATAATTTATTCTAACCTCTTTCAGTTATTTTATCCAATTTCGAATAATCTCATTTATTTCATTTCTAACACCTAAAATTAAATTGAATTAATATTTTTTTTTTATTTTTTGCAAGGTATAGTAAAGGTAACAAAATGAAATAACTATCACTTCGGTAAATATTAAAAAAAAACAGTTCAGACGAATAAAATTGAATTTATATATCAATATGACAAATATTTTAGTAACCTAAATAAAACCGTTTATTGGTGATGTCATTGGTAAGAGAAATTGTATTAACTTATTTCAGAATAAAGTGTCACAAGATGGCGCATGCCTCGACTAATTTTTTCCGTGGCAGATAAATTTCAGAAAGTTGATTCGCTTAGGTGTTGGACGAAGCGAAAATAAAAGAAACAAGTGTCGTTTTACGACTGACACCGCAGGCTAGACGGGACGGCATGAACAGCAAAAAAGAAGAGGAAAATTGTCGAGGAAATTCCGAAAATTTGCACTCACTCGTGCTCCTACGAGCGTCGAGATCTTGATGAGAAGTTTGCCATCGGCAAGAATAGTCGCGAGCGTTTTCTGTTCGTGACATACACGTTGCAAAGGACGAAATGCACACTCCACTCGGCACGGAATTACTGCCCTCGTTTTATGAATGCGCGTCGAAACTTTGCTTACGAGAGCCGCATCTGGCTCGTAACGTTCATTCTACAAGAGTAATGTGCCGAAATGGTGGCTACTATGGTAAACTGTGTGATATTCTACTTATATGTATTTTTTGATATTAAATAAGACTTCATTAATAAAATTCATTGATTTAAGAAGAGAGCGTTTCAATAATTTTATTAAACTACCAATGTGCATTTATAAAACTATCATCCGCGACAAATAAAATACCACTGACAATAATTTTACTTGAAATCATTAAGTTACATTGAAATTTGCTATGAATTTACATTGAAAAAATGCTCTGGATTAAGATGTTAAGAAAAATAAAAACAATCAAAGTAAAAATACAAATTAAAAGTGTTATGTACAAAGTACAAAAAATTTTATTTAAACAATGATATTTTTGCTTGGAATGTATAATACAAATAGTATTACATTATCAATAACGTCGATTTCACGAGAGAAGGAAATTTTCATTCGACTGTATGATTGTGAAGTTTTGAAATAGTAGCAACAGTTTAGAGACAATTACGAAAATTTACGATGTCAATTTTGAAAAAGCGGGAAAGTAGAAAAACTATATATTTTTTAATTCGCTGTATTTATTGGTCGTGAGAATAAATATACCATAAATTTTTGTGAGTTTCTCTCGCGGTTTTATTTCCTTAAATTACACAATAACGTTCGACAAAGAATATGGAGTCATATTATAAGCTTTATGTGCGCGTATAAACCGTTATATTAAGTAAAATATAGCGCATTGCTCACTTCGTGATCATCGCACATTCGAGGGATGATCTCAAGATAAAATACAAAGATATCTTATCGAAGTAGTTACAATATTAACGTAAAATATTTGTGATCAAAATAAAATACAAATGCCATTCAAGAGTCATAAAAGTCAACGAATAATGACGAGCGTTATTCCTGAAAACAATGTCCAATCAGAAATTCACGTTTTGAATCGAAGCATTGGTTTCTACAACATAGTAATAAAAAATTTCATTTCATTGTAAATTAAAAAAAAGCGATTTACAATTGAAGATCATTCATAGAAACTAAAAATAATACTAAATGTATTATTTTTAATAATAGTAATAATAGTAATACTTAAAACTATAGATATTTTAAGTAAAATACTATATATTACATTACTGCATTTTCAAATTTGTATTTCATAAAACTACGATATTTACGCTCTAAAGATTTTTAGCTTGTACATATATCAAGAAATGAGTAAACTTAGAAAAAGTTTAGTATGAAAAGTAAAATATTATTATAAATTATAAAAGATGTTATTTTAAATTTTATTTTTAAATGTTTCAAATAACTTACATATATACCAATACATTGTGTAAAGCATTGCAACAAATTATTATTTGTACATGAAATGTTAAATTTTAGTATACTTTTCTTAGTATTAATCGAACATCTGAAAATATTCAATTCATTAATGGTATCACGGAACCAACACAGAGTTTATTTTTTATTTGTAGTTCATACTAAAACGTAAACTGATAATACGTTATAATAACATGAGCGCTAATGATTGCAGTGCCAGTTAATCCGGTTATTTAAATTTGTTCGACACAAAAAGATGGCTCTTACTTCGCATTGGAATCATGCCAAGCATGGTTTCCCTGGAAATATCCAAAGCGTTACGATTTAATAATGGATTAATGCGATGAATCGATAAATCGCAAAAGATATAAATAAAAGAGTCATGAATATGCATTTCGATAGGTCTCGGGCATTTCATTGAAACAAAGCGACACATTTAGAGTATCAATGATGCAATAGTGTACGTATTTCGTTTTACATAGATGAAATCAATATAAAGCCATTATGTGTATAAATAAATGAACGTCGAGCACTCTGTTTGGACAATGCAAATGAAACGAATTATGAACCGAGCACTTTTCAAGTCACAGCATGACTTAACGATTGATACTTACAATTTTTCAATCGCGGGATAAAGTCGTAACAGTCATTCGTCAGCGGCGCGTTCAATTAAAACGTTCGGTTCGTTGAATTTTAATCGTTGCTGTTAATCGCGGATTTACATCGGCATTACGCGGCATAAATTTGTGTCATATTGGTACGTCGTTATTAAATTATCGTGCAAATGAACGTGATACGAATAACAATTTTTCAATTTGCTTTAAAGAGTACAGTTGACTTAAAACGCGCTCGAATTATCGGCGACTTGTGTATTTAAATCCATCGTTTTTTTCGCTTACTAATCTTTGCAGATATGCAAGCGTTTACCTTAGTGTTAAGACGCGATGAATCACCCGCAGGGCATATATCAACCCATGAGACCGTTTAACTTCGTAGCTTCCTCGCATGCTTTGCTTACCTAGGGTGACTAAAGTCGTATAACATTTGTTAAGCGCACGACTGATTTGTTGTACGCAAATCTCTTGTTCGCTGACTCCCGTTTTA
>JABFOX010002295.1:0-11601 GCA_022817665.1 Axea sp. ZL-2020 | reverse complement strand
GAAGACTTTTTGCAGGAAAGGTGCGGTGAAGGTGTGTTACGAAATTCAATTTTAAGCGAAGTCTTATGTTGAGTGTAAATAGGCTTTACATCTTAATCGACGTAGATTTTTCGATAAATTTTCTTGCTTGTTGAACGAAACACCGTTCGCGAAACACTGTTCGTATTGTAAAACGTCTTCCAGTTTTATTTCAATGGTAACGTAATGTTGTGTTAACGTACAGTGTGTTAATTTTTAAATTTTTTTGAATAATTTTAATTCAATGATATGCTTAAAATGTAACATTCCAACATAAGTAGAGGGCAATTGTATGCACAACTGTTTTACAATACATTTATTAATAAGAGAAGGACGTTTTCATCCGAGTAACAATATTTTCATCAATTTTACAACTTGTATCAAATCTCTGTTCTGTTTTAAATTCACAAATATAATTAAACTTTAAATGGTATAAATAAAATCACGCACGATGGTATTGTGTTAAGTTGTTTTCATAATTTTATTATATAATTGAATAATATATCCAAAGTACTTTTCATACCACTATCATATTAAATATTAACTTAATCTAAAAGTGTTGTGCTAAAATTTCAAGTTTCCAATCAGTATACATTCACCTTGCTTTAACGTCGACATATTTAGTTTGAAATTTATCAATGTGATAATGTTTTGATAATTGTGATGATTGAATAATGATTATGCTATTATTTCGAGTATAATTCTGTCATATTCTGTATGCATAAAATAATAAATAAAATAGATTATTAATGACATATTTCAATAAATAGGTAATATATTTTGAGTTCCATATAAATAATTTCACGATATATTTTAGTAAAATAATATGGAACTCAGTGCCAATGAAATATGATTTTGGATTGATATTTAACGGAGATCAACATAGGTTTAACACATATGCTGTTACAGACATAATCGGATGAAAGTTGTGGAATGAACATAACTAGATGAGAGCAATGTAACGAAAAAATGTGTAAACTATGAGATGAACATTATTATAGAAAAAATATTATCGATAAAAACTGCTTGAATTATAAAATTACTTGTAGGTAATTAAGGGATAAGAATATTATTTATTTTACATAAAATTAATAATTAAATGTCAACAAAATCAAAATAATGATGCATAACGATGTTGGTGAAATGAAAGTATCAAAAGGACATCTGAAATGTTTCGTTACATTACTTGAACATGTATTTTCACAGTTAAATTAAAGACTTCTAAAGCGTTTTTGAAATTAAAACCTTTACAACATCTCTCAGAATCACTTTAAAAGGTTGAGAAAAATCCAGCCGAGCTCTTAATGTAATAAGTATATAAGTTTTTCGAGTTTGTTTCAATTCGCCTTGTAGCAGGAGACTTTTAGCTGCACCTGAATATTACCCGCGAAATTTATGCGAAAGTCGCATCCCCGGATTGCATCACAAATAGGAGAAAAGAGAAGTCGTCGAGAAAGAACGAGTACAGGGCAGAGGAAGAGATGGTTGGGGAAAAAAGTGTCCTCCTTTATTTTCTTTTTATCTCCGCTGCTTTGGAGAAATTCCATTTCATTTTAAAAAAGCTGCTGGAGTGTAAAGGCGTCGCATTGCCGAGTAGGCAGGCTTCCAGTGATTTCCAGTAGTGCAAGTAGAGTTTGGTCGGACCAGACCAACAAGCAATGCGAACAATGAGAAGAAATTTATGCGCAACGTATAACTATATCGCGTTATATTTATTTATACCAAGAGCGCGTATAGATTGTTTAACTGGACATTTTATTTATTAAAAATGCAAATAACTACTGCACTTGTTTAGTATGTTTAGCCAGCTTAAGTGACAGAATTACTTTTTTTTCAATTTTTTATTACCAATTTATTACCTTTTTCACAATTTATATCTGATTGAATAAATTAAAAAAATTTACGAAATATACGCATATTTGTACAATTTGTTTATTCAGTTTAAATGGTTTCAGTTTTTGATTTACGGTGAATTTTTTATTTATTTTACTTTACTTATCGCGTGATTCATTTCTTTCAATTATTTCCCTCTTCTTTTTATTATTTCATTCAGTTCATTATTAATTGTATTATATATCGTTACAGTAATTTCAATATCATACGAACGTTGATTTAAAAATATATGTTGATTTAATAAAATGTTTCAATTTTGAATAATAATTTTGAAAAATTCTATGATTTATTATAAGAACAATATTTTAAATTTTATACGACTTAAATTTCACATAAACAGTGTCTTCGTGAAATATAAAAATGGATAAAAAATTGTACATTGAATAAAATGTAACTTCATATTCAGCAGTGCATTACGAGTACGAATAATATTATTTAACAGTAGATTTGTCTCTGGAATATGATATATCAATTACTATATCACATATATTTGGAATACCTTCATCCAAATATTTCTTCAAATCACGAAAACACCACGTCACGATATATAAGGTACTATTAATTTCTAATAAACTGAATATGTCTTTCTTGTTGTTTTAATTCTGTCAATGTTCACCAGTACTATTTTTTATTCAACTGTATATTTAAGAAAAATTTATTTTTATACTGAATTGAGCAACCAAAAATGAGGTAAATCAATCCATTTATAAAGTGGGTGTAGAAAAAAGTTTTAATTTGTTGACTAATGTAATTTAGCAGATTCATAATTAATTTATTGTTTATATTTAATAACAGTTTCTTCGAATAATATAAATAATTACAAAAGTGATGTCGACAGTCTTTTTTATAATAACATGATTTAGGTTTAAATTCCCGTTCATATGTCCATTATATTACATGTGTTATACCCATTTCCTTATGCGATCGATATTTTATTTTATTGCAAATTTTATTTTAGATTTAGATATTTAACCGTTTTTCATTTTGTAATCAGATTATATGATTTAATTTTGCGCGCATTACGGACAATTGTACGCATCCTTGACATTCACAATACTCCGCGCATGGGCCATATTGTGAACTCGAGAGGGAGACTCAGGGTATTATTTCGCAAGCAATTGGGATACCAATTATTACATATAACCGTGACACAAAACACTTAACATTCTTTTCGTTACTTTTGTGCACAGTAGTCAACATTCACACGCTGGAATAATACAAAAGACTGAGCAAATTCTACTTTATCGCAAGATGTTCTATAAATTGCGCCATTTTGTTTTTTGGGACTCTGCTTCCTCTTATTTTTTCTACCCAAAGGTAGCCCCGTAAATAGGAAACCAAATTAGAGTTAGATGTTGAAATCAGATCATCCCTCCGGGAGATCATATCAAGGACAACTTGGTTTGCTGAAAACTCAGCAGCTCCACTGAACCCTTGAACTAGCAAAGCTCCGAGAAGAAACTCGCCCCAGACGACTTCCTGCTGGTTTCATCCGCACATTCGGTATTCGATGGTAGATCTCATTCGGCGGAAGACTCTTCGATTTCATGGATGCTGACACTGATCATCATCAGCAACCCAAAAATCAAGCTGCCGGAACCTCATCCCACGGGAACTTTTATAATTATTCAAATTAAACAACACGTATAAATACCGATGACTCTTAGTGTAAGTATTTCGCTCAGTTCCTGGCATAACATCCCGTTGGAACCAAAGAGGCACCACAAAATCTGCCCGTGAATCCAGCGTAACTATTTCGCTCGGTTGACAGTGTAACTATCCGACTGAAACCATCGTGGGTTACTATCCTCTTCCACTTTTGAGACTTTAGCGTAAGCTTTCCGCTCGGCTTTGCCACGCAGGGTCCATGAGTATAAAACAACGCCACTCTCCATCCTCCTCAACTTTACATCTAGCCAACATAAACTCGGCCGTCGAATATACCGCAATAATTTCTTTCGATGGCAAATAAACATTTAAAACCATTCTTCTAAATTTGGTGATTTAAAAAAAGCATGGTATCAAAAGTAAAATAAGCTATTTATAGCTGACATACACTGCTTCATTTATATCAATAATATCAAATTATTAAAAAACTATTAGTGAAATAATTGTAAAAAAGTATTTCAATTACTTTCATAAACCACTGTTCCATAATTTATATAAAATATAAATTAAATTTAGAGTTTTATACAACAAAAATAGACATTATAAAAATTGAATATAAATCTACCGATGATTGTAGAAAAAGAAAATGGTTATAGTAAATCTAATCCATTTGCACAGACATAGGAGGAAAATAAAAGACGAATATTCATACCATTCTACGGTCGATAGCATTAGGTCATTGTATTTATAATTGGAAGACTGCTGTTCAATACAGTGTGCTGGCACTCCGAGAACAATAAAAACTGAGTTCTGTGGTATCCACGACATCTTGAATGCTCTGTTTTTTCCTGAGTGCCAGGATGTTTCAGAAAGAGATTCAGATACTTTTACAAATGACAGTCTTGACTCAACTTGTTTTGAGTATGTGTTTATTGTATTTTTGTTTTTTATTTTATTTCATTTTCGTCAACCTCTTGGTGTACCGAAGAACTATTATTGACATATATCTGACAGTTCTAAGAATGTAAAACCACATTAAACAGGGGGAGGGGGACTGAGTTTAGTCAAGTGCTTTTAATACCGTCAAATTGTTAACAAATATAATTTTATACAACGTTCTCACAACGATAAAATATACTCATACACATTATTATATTGCGATCTGATATCAGGTATTATAGCCATCATAAATGAAGATTTTCTAAATAATGTGTTCAGAAGATCATCTTTAATAATGACTAATATTAGATTAACTATGATGAGCATGATCAAAACTGTAATCGAAAGTTTTTTGGAAATAATTCATGAATATCTTAAACTTTCTAATTCGCGTTATCCGACAGTTATTACACGCAGTTTAATACACGTAACGTCGTTATTAAAAGCTATTTGCATGAAACAAACGCCGACAAAAATAATGTCCGTTGTGTTACGGGTAATTTTGTATTTATGTTGCGCTACCACCAACGATTTTAGAATACGTCGTATAAAATGTATTATGCTGCAGCAAATTTATGCCGCGTTGGTATCGGTGTACCTGTCGTTCGCGCGTCACAAGCAGCAAAAGTCATAAAATATAGAGACCGAAGTGCAACGCTTCATGAAATAAAATCATTATTTCCGTGCTTTTACCCCACAACAATAAATTCGAACATGCGCGATCGATGTGCGCGAATTGCGATCTGAATAAAAATCGTGTTTATATGTTTTTTTATTTAAAACTTTACGTTGGATCGGAGAAAATGATTTCACATCGACAGCCGATACAAGGATGCGAATTTTGTTCTTGTTTCCGTGATTTTCTGTGAACTTAAAAATTCGAGTAAAAATTGATGGACGAGAATCAAAGTAAAAAGTTTTTAATTGACTGAATATTTCATGCATTGGTTTGTTTAAATAAATAAGGGTATTGAATCCGAGATACTTTTTGCCTATAGGAATACATTTGAGGCAGTGTCTGACTGATTGTTGTGTCTGCTACTGAAAATCAATGGGAAAGGCATGCGTTGCGATTATAAAAGATAATATTGAATTTTTCATATATATCGTATGTTTCTGAATGATGGATGATAATAATCGAATTATGATAAACTGTCAAAGGAAATTTATTAAACGTGACAAAATGAAATTGATGAAGAAAAATGAACTCAATGAAAATCATTAATTGAATATATAAATCATTAATTGATATCCGAAATTGAAACTGATAGAAAAATCTGCATAAATGAGCGTTGTAATGTGATAATTATTAAGAAAAATTACGAAAATGAAAAGCGCTTCGTTTGACTGGGGATTAAAAGTTCATTATAACGTCATGCTATCAAATGAGATAATTATTTAAAAACAACTGTAAATAATTGATTAAAGAGATAAAAAAACGTATTGCATTTGAGGGACAAGTAATGGCAATGATGATATAAAAATTATAATACTGCTAAATTGTCATGACACGGTAATGATAAATACACGAGAAACACAAATGAAGACCAAAATACGCTGTAGAAGAAAAAATTAATTAATTAACATGATGTTTTAATGCTTCTGAATAATAAGTTAATTTAAAGTGATTAATGAGTATATATATATACGTTGAACATATTTTAATTTTTTTATTTACGATAGTTGTAAGCAGATATGTTTATTATATGTATACAATAAATTACTGTCAAAGAAAGTATACAATGACTCTTAAACACCGAACAAATTTCGAAGAACTAGAAATATTCTTACAATTAAAAAAATATTATATTACACACCAAAGCCAAGATAAATTTAAAAAGTCATGAACATTTACTATGATGCATTTGAACGTCAATTTAAATTAAATATCAAGTTGTTTTCACGTTATAATTATTAATACAATTACTAATCATTACACCATTGCATAAGTTGATGTCTAGGAGGTTCTATTTCTTTTTCAAGTTTCATCCGTGCAAACAATTTAAAGACTGTTATTTACTGAAGAGCTCAGTAAAAATAGTTATTTGAATTTTTACCATGGAATATTATATTATGTAATAAATATATAAAAAAACTACAAACAATTTTAAGTCATAATAATTCATAATAGCAAAACAGAAAACGTAAATAAATTGACATTTTCACTGCCTTAATGCAAAGTGTAATAATTTGCGTAAGATTTTTATTATTTTAACTTTTAGAATAAATTTTCGTCGTGCAAATTTCCTTTCGAATATAACAAAAATTCCTGTGAAAATCATGATAAAGTTTACATGTTAAGATTTTCCCCAGTGGTGTTTAAAAAAATTCGTATAATAATGAAAAATGGAGAATTTTGTTCACAATAATATTAACATGATTACACGGAAAAAAGAATTCGCCCGTTTAGTGGAATGGGTTTACAGTGATAATACATCAAGATGACAAATTATACAAATGCAGAGAAATGAACAAAAATACAACGATCATTCTGGCAGCGCTGTCAGAACTGTCAGTATGATCGCCGTGTTTTTGTTTATTGTATGACATTAGTATGATTCATATTTTGGGTGTGTCCTCGTAGCGTTTTGCTATATCAGCAAATTCGTGTTTCCCTTGCATATTAAAGCAAAAAAGTAATGAAATTGAAACAGCCTGTTAATAAATAATATTCATTCAAGACGAATAAAGAAAAAATAATGGGATGTAGAAAAGCACGGAATATTGGAAAACTGAACCAATGAAAATATTAAATGGAAATCATACAATTCTTTGTCCAGTTGTATCTTGTAAGAGAAGCGCGCTATCCATCGCTGCAAGTAACTCAATAAAATTTCAATGTCCCACAAACGTGTTATTCCGAAGTAGCGTTTGCAATTGAAATTAACGGTTAAAAAATTTGTTCGCGGAACGTCGGTAGGAAAAAAGAGCCGAAGCATATTTGAATAATGAAAGTTGAAAAGCCCGGACTCTCTTTCATCTCAACATTGAAGAAGAATTTGTTCGTGCCAAATGTTATTATAATTCGCGTGCACGCTCCATGTATTTGGAAAAATTAAATATGCAAACTCGACGATATTCGGTAGCCAAAAGCGTTAGCGAGAACCGTTGTTGTTTTATCAAGCCTCGGCGTTCGTTGTTCTGATTATATGGATTCGTATTTCTAGTGTTTGCCATGCACATGTTCACCGGTAGCATAATTAACCTTATTTGCCAAGTCTCTGATTACGAATACTATCAACCACCGATATACACTCATCTGTAAACATCACTCGTCATATCAATTACATTTGTACCCACATTCGCCGTCGTTTCTTGTTTCCGCACCCCAAAAGTGTTTCATCGATATTTTAATTGTAAATTCAGGAGCAAAACTCGCAACGCGTGCAAACCAAAGAAATAAACATAACCTGCTATTTGCACCACTAAGTCGATATTTGATACACGCTCAAACAATACGCGCATAAATTATGTTTACTCGATTCTCAACCTTGTTCCCCTTTTCTACGAGTACACAACAAACTTAGCACGGTTCGAAGTTTATCAGCAATTTCTTACAACGCTGTACGACGATTTTGCAGGTTCGCTTACTGAAATTCGTAAAATTAAATAAATGCAATTCCTCGCTCATTTTTAAGTAGTTAATTATACTTCTGCCCGACACGTTGCATTGTAAAATTCATTCAAATATTTTAAATGTAACTTTCCGTGTGATAATTTCATTAATGAGAAATCATGAAATGAATTTTTATAATTCTGTAGTTGATTATAAAATGGAACAAAGAAGAAACTTGAACTGAAAAAACAAAAGTAAAAAATAATCGGTTAATTAAATTTAGGTCAAAATTAATAAAGGCAATTTAATGGCTTGTCTTTATAAAATAGCAAATGGGAATAATACATTTTAACAAAAGACTCGACGTTTCATCTTTTTTATTAATATAATTTAAAGAATCATACATGTACCTAATGGTTTTGTAAAAAATAATACAAAATTTGAAATATAATGCAAGGAACGTAACGAATCAATATTAGTAAAATTTTAACTTTATATATATGCAACATATACATATTATTTTGATTATATTATATTATATTTCAACATTAAAAACATTCGCATTTTGAGAATTGCAACATCATTTCTTTACGTTTCTCTATAATTATTCACCACTTTTGTATTTGAAACGCAACGTAATTTGCTATAAATATTTGTAAGTGTAAACTTTTGTTTACCATGGAAAATTAAAATCGTAAAACTTTTTGCATCTAAGCAAAAGGAGTTAATATATGGAAAAAGTATTTGCTGAAGTTTGTTGAGTTTTGGCCATCTATGTTTATACGATATCGGAAAAAATTTCACTTTTATGCTTCTTTCAAGTACTTACGTTGTTCTGCACTTTCGTATCGAACATTTCTAACCGCTCACTATTGCCATCCAATAATTCCGTGCCGTTGTACCAAGTGACGTTCGCGGGTGGTCGTGCAGCGCTCACCGAGCACTGTAGCAAAACTTTCGTTCCCTGAATAACATGGCCGACAACACCTTTAATTCCCATTTTCAGAGGTCGCACTGTAAAAAGATGAAAACGTCTAATGTCAAACAATTTTCCACGTAGCTATTTATATGTACAATTTTTGGCTCTTTTTAATTTTTTTTTTTTTTTTTAATTAAATGTAAAATTAGTAGAGTTTTGTAATGCAATAAACACAATGATAAAGAAATGTGTGGAATTATTTTTCCAGATAAAGCTGGGAATCGAAATGCCATAATCGTCGGTGTCACTTGTGTTACGATATGCGTTCTCACTAGTCAATAAAAATAGGTTTCAATAAAACTATGTTCCCGGATGTTCCATTCCGTACGTGCTAGCAGGAACAGAATTAACACATTTGAATTTGCAATTGCGAAAGCCGTCCTTTTCCCGAGAGAGTAAAATGCTATTTTACTCTTGGTTAACAGACGTGTAATGCAGATTTTTTTATATACATTTGACAAAATGTATTATGATTATTAAATACCCTAGTGGTATTAAATCGGGCGAATCTTAATGCAAATAATACGTAACGAAAAATGAATAATATAAACTATTCATCAGTATCATCATAGTAGAATTAGAAAACGTATTACGCAAGCTCAAAATAATGCATTATCGAAGTTTAATACAATAAATGTTCATTCTTTTTATTAATAAATGTATGCGAAGAAAATAGCTTATTAATTTATAATGGAGAACAGAGATAGTGTGTATTACTTAATGCAATACGCACTTTGTTGTGTTCTTACATAAAATTTTGTTATTAAACATAAAGGATGTTTGAAATATTAGGTAATGCACGGCATAGTTAATGGCTTGCATTTATTTCGATATTTTCCTTAATATTTAATATCAATGTTTGCCCACTTACTTTGAATTAAATATTCTATTTTGCATTACTTTGATTTAAATATTCTACAATTTTGACGGAATTCTGTTTTTGAAGATACATGAAACGAACGTTTCAGTATTTTAATTATACTCCTATTAATATAAAGTCCTTAATACTTCTATCGCTAATCAATGCTTAAAATAAAGTTTAATATACTTGTATCCAATAATTGCATTACTGTTGCGTTGGAATTATGTCAGGGTTTACTGGCGCCTCGTGCTAAAGGATTAAGTACAGTTTGAGAAACTGAAAGTGCAAAATAAATGTTACGAAAGGGTTCTCAGTAAATAAATATGAAATTGGCATATGTGAAATTCCAGGACACAGAAGACATAAGTATAAATCATGCAATGAGTAGTCGGATTCAAAGTGGAGACAATTAATTACATTTTTCCTAAAAGAACGATTGTCTCTGCTTTTTATTAATGTTCTGAGTTGTTATTCGAGTGCTTTTTAAGTAGCAGTTAAAAATTAATTGTTCGCAAAATTATAATAAATCAGGCGTAATTAAATAAATATTGTCGTAAAAAATTATAACTTCATTGAAATGAACAACTGAGAAAAGTTGGGCATAATCGGATGGTCGGATTATTTCCATCAAATAAACAAGGTTCAGTTTCAAACTGTAAATAAATTGCGACCAGTATAGTTTGCTAAAATAAAAAAATGATAATGCTGATAAACCTTAACTAAATTAAAAGATATTAGTGGGAAAATATATACATAAATAATCCAAAAATCATGAAGTGAAACATCGTTTATAGTTCGAAAAAGCATTTGTTTTTAATTAATTATATAAACCTTTTGAATAAAGTTATTTCAAAAATAATGAATTATATTTTGTCAATATCGTAGTATAGAATGCGGCGTATTAATCTTATCCATAAGAACATATTCTTAAGTAATATATAAAAGGAAATTTAATACAAGTAATTTCAATAATTACGTCACTCTGACTTCAACATTTATACACGTATTATATAGTTTTCGAAAAACCTGCAAAATTGTAATACTGCATTTGAAATAATACGTCGTGAAAGCAAAAGTTTTACTCACTGTTAATTTTGAAACATTTAAAAGTGTTTTCTTTTATAAAGAGATAGTTGAAACATTAAATCACTTTGTGTGTTTTACAGTGTTTTACAAAAAATACGTCCAAAAGAAATGTGACTAAAAAATAATTTTTAATGCACGGTAGAAAATGATTAATGTTAATAAGATATTAGTCACCAGTTTTTCATACACGGTGATGAAAATAAGTCTTAATTCATTTCAATGCTTTAAAAAGAGCTCTGTAAACGTACTGTAATTTTGTGTTTATATACACAGCTTTTTTAATATCTAAAATAAAAAAAAATAACTCTCTTTTAGAACTATAAGTCTTGAATAAATTAAATTATATAAAAATATATCTAATTAAACCAAAGCAAAAATTAAATTACTAATCACATTGCATTTAAACGAGATTAACTTAGTCTAATCGAATTTAAAGTTTGATTTGGACCCAAATATGTGAATTTATAAATCGTATTAGTTTCGACTTTAAATTAATATGAATTATCAATTTTATCGTTAAAACGTGCCTAAAGTGCAATTTACATCGAAATCCACGTTAATTTCGACCAGAATTCCGATTACTAAATATGAAGCTAAATCGACTATTCAAGACCAAAAAATGTGATTTCATAAATCGTATTAGTTTCGTCTTTAAATTAA
>JABFOX010002294.1:0-11602 GCA_022817665.1 Axea sp. ZL-2020 | reverse complement strand
GCGGCAAAACACCGATCGATGTTTCGTTCGATTATGCTATTTCCGTTTTTTTCACTCCAATTTCTCTTTTATTTCTCTCTTACTCCCATTTGTTCTTTTATGTCGAAGAATGCAGTTGCAACGAAATAAAAGTTTGTGTCGGAAAATTACTGTCGGGCGGCTGTTGCTCAAATTGATCGCGGCAAAATAATGTTTAATTACAGGCATTGATCGGAAATATTACCACTTTCTACATCTGCATAGAAAATATTTGAAATTTAAATTGCGTTTATATTTCACTTTAGATTTCTGGAAATAACACGAAAATTTACATGCGCGATTATCATTTTACGTCACAGAAACGCTTGGCAACGAATTCTCTTATCTGAGATTAGTCCCCGAAACAATTTTCCGAATTTATAACTCTCTAACGAATCTTGACATTTATTCCACATTCTATATATCGAGTCGCAAAAAGTTTCGGGTCAAACAGCCTGTGAATGTGGCAAAAGATAAATCTCGACTTCGGGATTGTATAAAGTCCCATTAATATTTCATTTTCTAATTTTCGTATCTAATTTGCATGTTTAAAATTAAATCAAAACCAGCAATGAAGTTTTTAATTTGAAAAAACAAAACATTTCTTGCTGTGTTATAATTTTAAAGAGACTTTTATTAATGCTTTATTTCTTATTTGATATATGTCATTTAAAAGCGTTATATTTAATAGATAAGGGCCGCGATAAGAACGACTACACTTTTGTAAAGACAATTCGTTTCAACTGAATTATTTACACAAACTTTAATTGATAATGGTAAATCGCGTTGTTTCAATTTCATTACATTCAATAAAGTCCTTGGAGGTGGATCATCGCATTTCTGTATGATATCCAGAATTTAATCATCCCAGATTTCAGTAAAGCCCTTTGAGCCGGATTATTCTGACATTTCAGAAACCATTCACACATATATTTTGTTAAAAATGTTATGATAATTTTAGTGTCTCGTAGTACTTGAAATGTCAAAATAATCCGGTTCTAAGGATCTTATTGAATCATTATCTTAGCGAAAATGTCTGATAAAATTCTAATTTAATTCTTAATAAATAAAATACATTTGAATAAACTAGTACACATATTTGCAGATGATAAAACTATCGTCACATTACTGGTTTACACTTCTACTCAACTTTGAAATATATGCTCGTGTTTTAATAATAATATTAATACTATGCACGAGTATTGTTATCTTACTAAAATTAATAATTTTACATTATCCACACAATTTCAACTATTGGATTTAAATAGTAACACTTTTTCTGTCGACATGTTTTGTTTAATCAAATTTATTCGGCTACAACTTAAGAAAAGTTGACAAAATTATAAATCTAAACCAAATCGAGTCCGTTATCAGATTCAAACAATCGCAATAATTTTAGGCCAGAATCATTGTTCCCTGCGTCGTTAAAATCTGTTCAATATCTGTTAAATTTTGCCAGAAAATAAATAATTCATCAAGATCCTGCGAGCCGGATATTTTGACTTGTAAAATATCGCACTTTATTAGCGATATAGCTAAATCGAAACGCGTTATAAAACACCATAGTTGTTGAATGGCAGCCCAATAAGCATGCCAGCGTCATCGTCAACAAAAGCGGTAACCCGAAGTCACCGGACCGCGTTTACAAGTAATCAAGCGATGTCGCGCGATGCCGAGTTCGCGGCGACAACATACATATGCATAAACCTGAGAAACACGTGCGCCTGTAATGTAAAGCGGGTGTTTTGAAGACGCAATTCGTTCTCGAGGTTAATGCATTATGCAGGAATTCAGGCATGTAGCGCATGCTTAATACCGGCGCTTCCAATTGTCTAAGTTCACGGCCACGGATGAAGGAATCGGGTCTTTTTGCTTCACAGCGCTCTTTATCCGCTCTGCAAAAATAGCACCAGAGTGGTGCACATGTGCGCCGTTCGAAGACGGCCCGTTTCGAAGGAAGGAAGCGTTTCCACGATTTCGCGATCTGTTGAGTTACGTCTTTCTGATGGCCGCTGGGTAACTTTGCCTGTCGTGCTTACGGTTGAAAGACCGGCAAGAAAGCAGATGGACGCGGCTAATTTTGTGACGTGTAGTTTTACTGCCTATTATGTAAAGGGTTTATTCGCGGCGTGCTTTACCTCGAAATCTGCATTAGATTGATGCGATAAATATATTCTGGAATAAAAGTTATCCTGCAAAGAACTGCATCGCACGGTATTAAATAATCAAACTAAATAATAATAAGAATCAGCATAATAATCAAATCCGATAAACTAGCTGCTTGAATGATATTTTAAAGCTGGTGATCAAAGTTTACGTTTAAGGAAAAGATGGATTATTTTTGAACGATTATTAATTTATCGTTCACTAAAGTCGACAGAAATTTGTTCATCGACCGAGACATAATTTTAATTATATCGATGCATAACTTGTATTGTTAAAATGTTAAATGCAGTTTTAGTAAGAATAAAAGGTGCGACGGAATTAATTCGAAGAAAGAAATATACTGTTGTATGTTGTTGATATTTTTTCTTTACAATTAATAGGTGGTTCGTTTAATTAGCATGATTTTTCATTAGCAGATAAAATGACTCTACAAAAAAAACTCTACAAACTACAGTTTTCCATTATCATTAAATTGAAGAACTGAAAAAAATTGGTTAATTCGGATAAATGTTAGTATTTGATAAACAACTGAAGTGTTTAGAATTATAGCAGTATCTTTTTGTGTCTGTTTAAATTGATTTATATAAATATCGTTTAACGATAAAATATATAATTTCAATGAAATTATATGAACAATTGATAAGTCTGTATTTCGTCGTTAATGGAGAATTACATAACTCGAAATGTTTATTTAATTTCTATATATTTGTTCAAATTACTGTCTCTGTGTAGTTTTGTATCATCAAACTTCAATTATAACGAAAATCAAACGTCATGAAACAAATTCGAAATAGATTAGACCATCGGTAACAACTAATACAATTTTCATGTTTCATAATTTAGTGGTAAGAATTCAGTAGACTAAACAAAGAAACGTGCGTTTAAATTCTAAAGAAATTAATTCCTGACCATATTAGAATTTGTATTGTAATTGTAGGTCTTATTTCCATTCAAATTTTAATTTAAGTAATGGAAAAACTAAATTTTTATATGAAAAATAACAATAGCTCGTCCAACGTTAAAAAACAAATAATAGATTATATAAAATTAAATGGAGATAAACTTAGATAAGCTTGTGAAGTTACATTAATTTTACGAACTGTTTGTAAATTTAAATGTTTAGACAGTTTTTTAGCGCGTCAAATTAAAATTATATAAAGTGTAAATTGTTTTATCTCGGCGAGTCATAAACTCTTCGGAAAGTCAAAGCACATTTCATCGATGGTCGTAATAAGCTTTTTGGAGCTTTTCAGCACAAGCAGCCGTAAATGTCTCATAAAAGTTGAATGAAAATCAATCACGCATCTGTTAATCGACTATTCGTCTCCTTTCGTTGAATCTAGACGTTGCACTAAATGAGCAATAAGTTGACGATACTATTCAATGATCGTTTTTGATAAATGAAATGCATCGACAAGCCACAGGGACATCATCGAATTTCTCTCTAGTAGGATTTCTATTGGAAACATATGCGTGAGTCCGAAAAGCAATAGTTGCTTTCATGTGTTCCATCGCCACGGGACGTAATAAAGAATCGATTATTGGACACGCCTCGATCTTTGTATGCAAATGGAACGAGACGATCGAATAACAGAAGGAAAAGAAGAGTGCGAGTGGTGTCACGCGGAAGTATCGAACCTTTCGATTCGTTCTTTTGTTTGCTCTCCATTTTCCATATTTTCTTTTCATTTCCATTAAATTGAAACTCGTGACTATTAATTTACGTTCGGACAACCAAGACATCAGAAGTGTTTCATACCAAATGTTACAAGTGTGGTTCGAGCATCTATCAGTCTTACAAATCAAAGAGTACATAATGAATTCTGACACAATAAACTTTTAAAGAAATATTTCTTTCTAGAATGAAATGTTTCGGATATCTTTTCAATTGGCAGAATACATTTTGTCATTGAAATTTAATTTATTGCATTTTTGTAAAATTGTTGTACATTTTTTTTTGTTTTAATGAAATATGTTCAAATATAATCTATATTAATAAATGATCTTATATTTGTCACTGTTTAATCTAACGGTAGTATGATTAATGCATTAATTAATAATATCAGTTATAATAATGATCGTATATAGTTGGATTTTTTATATTAAAATGTATCAAAATGTAATAAAATATTACATTATATTAAGGCAATTGTATATAATATAAAACTTCGTTTTAAAATAGTTAAAAATAAAGTTGAAAAATAAATAAAGAGAATAAAGATGAATTGGACCTTTATTTTTGTTTATGCAACATTCAAAATAAAAAAATGAACATTCTAAAGAAAGCAAACTGTTCGTAAATCGTAATTTAACATTTCTATTATTACGTTCTTTTCATTATATTTTAAGTCAAAAAGTTCTTTAAAGAAAAATTTTATCTTATTTAAAATATTATTAACTGTGTTTGTGTTATATGCATCGAGTCTTACAATGTTACTGAACGTTAATTCATTAAGAACATATAACGATCAGTTAAAATTTGGCATTCATTTTGATGATTTATAAATTTACCATGAATAAATACAAAACATTATAAAAATAATCCGTACGTATTCCCAGTTTTTGCTTCACATGTTTTATATTTTTTAACGATAAGCATATGAGTCGTTATTAAAATGAATAAGAAATACATGGCTATACTAATGCAAATAAATTGTGTGTGTAATCTAATGTAATGCAACTTAAGTAAAATTTATGAATCATTTTTCTCCATGAATGAGACCAATACCTTCAGTCTATCATAATAAAAGGTTTAATAAAAGTATACTGTTTTATAATTTAAATAATAAACATTTATAAAAGTGCGTTTTGTGTAATTTTAATTTTAATAACGATATGTGTGTGTGAATATATTAGGTTTCAAAATCATATGGTTTAAAATAGGGGATTATCATTATCTTCCAAATTTTATATTAATGGCCATTAGGAACCATTATCATTATCTAAATTTCATGTGAATAAACCTAATGAATCAAAGAACATTTACTAAGACAAAATATTATACTTTCCAAACACATATATCGTGTTTACACTGAAAAATAAAATAAATTTAAGAAATAGTAATCTAAATTTATAAATTTAAAAACCTATATTGCAATAATCCCAATTTAATGACGAAAATTTGAATTACGTCGTCAAATTAAAATTTAAATTATTATTTTGAAATCTTTTCTTTCAATGTACCATCTCAAAGTTTCTACACGTAGCCATATTTCGTAGAATGATACATTAAATGTTGCAACATATAAATTATAATACTATTGTTATTTAATTAAAAAATACGCTGTACAATGCATAAATTGGCATGCATTACTTTTGCAAATCCTATATACGATATTACAGAATCCAAAAACTACAGTAATTTTTTTTACAATATTTTCCTCTGTTTTTATAAAAAGTATAACAGCATATTTTGTTTTTTGCAATTCTTCTACTTTTACCGTACACGCATTAATTAGGTAAATACAATTTTTCTCCGTGTAAGTATAGCATTCGGTCTATAATTTATATCTGGAAATACTCTTAATGCACATCTTAAAACTATAGCTGTTTTGATAACCCACTTACAATTACAACCAATAATTAAATTTCTAATATAAAATCGTATTTCACTTAGAAGTAAAAGTACGGGAACTTTTAGCGCGAATAATTTAACTTCTTTCATTATGTCATCGTCGTATCACAAACCCAACCTTATTTTATTTGAATAATACCCAACTACTCATTAGTAACAACAATTATACTCTCGAACGCACGCGTTTGTTTGATCGTGCAAATCTTGGCCTTTGTGCTAATTATAATGTCGGAGAATTATAATTAGCGACTCCGTCATCCCTCCGACGGTCGCGAATAAAGAGCTTCGCCGGCGCAAACTCCTGCTGCCTCCCTTCGCGAGTTACGGGTCAATCGGACCGTGAAAATATATTGAGGGTGTCGAACCACTAACTAGCGTTTCACCACTAATATGACAGAAAATCAGAAGTGCGTAACTAACTTTCTACTTTATTCGCGTTATTGCACAACGTCTAGACTAGCAGGCCGTCATCCGAGGCTATTCAACCGTACCGAATTTTATAAGTTCGACAGCAGGGAACACTTTAAGTGTTCTTATTGACTGGCTGTGTCAACATGAGGCTCGTCCTCGTGTAAGCACGAAGCTTTCACACCAAACAGGGGATTCAGACTCGTGTCTCTGTTGTTAATGGCAAAGATATTTGCAAACAAGAGTTACGCGATTATTTATTTCGCCCCCTTTCATGTCCTCCCCTACCTTTAAATGCACCAACTTTGATTATCAAGTGCGGTTTGCACTTCGTTAAGAATGTTAACAGAGTTTAATGTAAAGACTTGGTAAAGCTTTTTCTTTATTTCAGTTTCCACGGTAAAACAACAATTTGTTATTTCAAACGAACTCAAACTTAATTATATTTAATCTAACATTCATTTCAGGGAAATGTACAACTTCAAAATACGTTTTCTGAATAAAAATCTTCATTTTGTGGCTATAATTGTTTGATTCGAAGTAAAATTTAATGCAGTGCGGAAACACAAATTTCGCTTCTATCGCTGAGTACCTTTTTGCGTTTCCTTCATTCAAACGCGTTATATTTGTCATCGAGTAAAATTATCATTGTTTCAAATTAATATATCTGCGTCACAAATTACTCAAATATAGAGAACAAAGGCTACTGTTTTACCTCTCCAACTGTTCGGCAAAACAATCACGCGATAGGTGGAGGACACCGCTTTTGCCGTCTGAAAATTCAGCCTTTTTAATGAAGAAAAAAGATCGATAGTCCGGCTAATTGCAAAAACAGCACGGCAAGATAAATATTTGCCAACATTTTTGGGGATTACGAAATAACGTGCAGACTTTGTACGATGAATTCGAGCTGTCAGTTTCACCCTCGTCTGCTCCGGCAATCTATACCCGCGCATTGTGCGTGTACGTGTGCGAGGTGGTGCGTATGCGCGCGACCCCTTTAAACGCAAACCCGTGAATTTTTCGTGGCGTTTGAAAGCAATAACCTTTTTGCTTTGACGAACGGTTGGAAAACGATACCCACTTGAAGATGCATTGCCTCTAATGCTCAGTGCAACCCTAATCTGACGAAAAAAAAAAATAAATAAATAAAAAATAAAATAACTGGTTGAATTAAAAAAATGTATTCATTCGTCTACTTTTCGAACCTGGGTATCTGTCGTTTCAAATTTACAGTATCTTTATATCGGTCATTAAACATTATATATACAAAAAAGTGAACATTGTGAAAAGTTGTATTCCACGGATTTCACAAATCCTTTCTTCTTAATCGTTTTATCCAATTGCTTTTAATTATTTTATCAACGTATTTTCGTGAATTTTGTCTGCGCAAAATTTGTCTTCTGTCATCCATATAAATGTGTCATGAAAGGTAAAATCATTGCTCGCTGAAGCGCATTGCCTAGATTTCTTTTACGAAATGACATATTCGAGACGATTCATCAAAATGAACTTTTACAAATAACCGTAACTCATCTTGTTGTACCCAAACAAATGATACTGCTCGTTTGTCCATGTCTTTCAAATGAAAGTATTAACATATTCGCAATATTCCCACGGTCCACACGTCTATGAGATTGAAAAGCACAAGATGAACTGAACAAAACTATCTGATGATGCATCGAAAATTTCTTCTCCCGGATGTAGAGAATTAATTATCTCGAAGTATTTTACAAGACATCTTGCATTTCACTTCACTGTGAGTTGAACCTTTTTATCCGAGGACTCGTTTTATCAGTTCTGTACTCCAATTCGTGCATTTGAGAATAGTCTGATCGATACACGCTGTTTACGGAGAAACAAATTGTTTTCGTTTAACAGAATTCACGGACGCTGAGCCAACTGATCGAACTCAAGAAAAATTCAGTTAACGCAAATGCAATGTTTTTTTTCCGGTGGTTCGAAGAACGCGCGACTTTAGGAGCACCCAGTAGAGGTGACCTTCGACCCTGCTCCAGGTTCACTGCTCCCACTCAGAAAACTATAGATATCGTCTCTCCGTAGCCGCATTCGCAGCCTTCGAACTATTCGTGTTGGTAAGATACAATGGCTGAGATGGCGGTATCCGGATGCGCTATGCGCTTCCATAACACACCCATACACTTTCTTAGGTGAACCGCAATAAAAATTTCTGATACACAAATACGCTCGCCGATAACGGTCTGTGCCGCATTTATGACGAAAGGGGTTAACATTAATGCGGCTTAACAAAACGCTTTGTCGTGTTAGCGTAACGATTTATGGCACCATTTGCGTTAATGAATTGTACGAAAACCGTCTAACTGTTCAATCCTTTTGTGCCATAATGGAAATATATCCGTTGGAGAAATGGAAAACTTCTTTCATTCTGCTTTCTCGAAACGACGGAAGCTCGTGCGCAATTTTAATTTAACCTTTAACCCTGTAATTTCGTAAGATTTCTATGTCGAAAGAAATACCTGTTGCGAAGTACAATGTGTGCGAAATTCAAGCCCGAAACACGATCAACCCACATCGCGATGTATGAGCAGAGAATATCCCATCGCGTGCATTACCTGGCGCATTGCGGAAAAGTCCACGTTATTCGCTGAATCACAATGCTCCAAAAGTTCCATGCTAAAAGATATACATGGCATTTAAGTGCAAAATATGTGTCACATATGGAAAGGTTCATAGTAAAATAACACGTGTACTAGACTGTTCACACAGTCGATACATACATTAACAACCGGCGTATACAAAATATTTTACATTACACGAATTCGAACTCAAGATCCATAGTAAATCGAACATTTACAGGTGGTTTTATTATTTATTCAAATATACCAAATTTCGCAAAATGTTATTTTATAACGATGATTGCTGTATGCTTTTTACATTACATTGAACAATGTTAAATTAGTATAAAACGAGTTCTAGAACTGTAATCATAGTTTATCTTATAAAATCTGTACTTATTTTTTTTTCCGTATTTTATAGACCTAATTGACCTCGTAAAATCTAATCACTTCTCTCAACATTGAGAAAATATTTTCACACACGTTTGATTCGGTAATTATTTCTGTACTTTCTTAAAGCACAAACTTCACCTCGAACGTACGATCTAATTGAACCTCGTAAGTAATAATTTACAATGCACCCGACCGTCCGATAGGTCATTCGGTCGTAGGAAAAGTCAAGGAGCGCTCGTAATCTGAACTGCAATAACTATCAGTGACTCACGGTTTGAAAAACAAACGCGAAACTCGAATTAAGTAATATCTTTGTGAATGGTAGCCATCGACAGCGTGCGTTTTAAAAATGCCCATATTTGCCGCATGCCTCGCTTATCTTTACATTCGTAACGTTTATAAGTATGCATTTCTGCGATATCTGCGCGAATTCATTCATTAATAAATTATTGGTATTAAACGAGTTCCTCACTGCGTGTATAGAAATCAATATAAACATACTTCTAATACGTGTATGCACATATATTATACATTTGAAGTAAATATATTGTTTAATTTATTTTGACTATTTTGTAGGTGTTCTATATATATATATATATATATATATATGTAGGAATAGCAAGATTACAAGTATATTTATAAAATGTCGCACCAAAAAAACCAATGATTTTTTTCCGAATACTTATTATTTAGGAAAAGATCTACTGGAGAACAATAGTCTTATATACAGACATGTATTGCATATTTTGTACACGTACAACGCTAGATTTCTGGCCAGTTCCTCTTCGAGTCTCGATGAATTCGAGTGTCACTCAATTGCAACCGACAATTGTTTTAATTATATACTTCTAAAATCTTAATCAATCTTTCTTAATATCTTTTTTTCCACAAAATTTTTTGACTTAACCAAAATTAGATTAAATTAACAAAAGTTTTGAGTATAATTTGAATATTTGTTGGGCTGTTGAGTAGCGTGTTGAGAAAAAATTTCAAGATTTTGACGCCAGAGTTTTGTCTCGACGAAGTACAAAAATAAGTGACAATACGCGACGTATACGTAAAGGACAAAAAAAAAAATGTAATTATTTATCATGTCATATATTATGAATTATTGAAGATCGTACAAAAGCACACGCGGTTAAAATTATGTTTTGCTTCAAATATATTTTTACTCGTATATTGGTTACAAGATTTGCACGTTAATTAGTTTTTGAGTTAAAATTTGGACGTATAAGAAAAAATTTACCATCGTTCTGGCGCACAAAAGTGTGTCAGAACTTTAAATATGTCGGAGGTGAACATGGAATTTATTGTCTTGCGTGAAGTTATTATTAACTTTGCCCAAACCTCGAAGAGGAACAATTTATACTTTCATTTGTTATGCAAATAGAAATTAATGTTTATGCTTACATTTTGAAAAAATCGACCACCAAATATGAGCAAAAAAATAATTGTTTACAGATTACGAAACTTACAAGAAAAAGACTTGTTTGCAACATTAAATTATAATTAATCAACAGCATATAAAGGACAATTCAGTTGCAACTCAACGATAAACAAATTCAACACTGCAACGAACGTGTAATATTTTAAATAGACAACATCCTACCGAAAACTTAAAACCGATCTGTATTAAGTTATTTACAGAATATTTTCAGGATATGAGGTTATCTGATAACAGGAAAAGAGCCTCGATCCAAAAATTGACGCTCAACTCCTTTTTTAGATCAGATATACATAAGCTACTGTTAAGAGCACGATGGGTCCAAAGATACGAAAAAATAAAAGGCATTAACGGGATTCTGGGAGTTTTCTGAGAGATAAAATTTCTGTATAGATACGAAATATATAATAAAGAGATCACATGAGATACTTATTAAATTTTCTTTGTATTTCAGGACTACTAGTGTCCAAAACAGTACTTCATACATAAAGTATCAATGTTAAATTTTAATACGAAAGATAATCGCTTTTTAAATTATAATCATGTTCCTACGATCAGTAATATCGTATTAAAAAATTGCCAACAACTTATTCTGTTTTATATATGTTTTCTTAAGTCATTATTAATTGTGTAAATTATACGTAAGTCATATGTATACAAATATGAAATTTCTCGCGTGTGCGTATCAGTGTGTACTCATTACATAATTATTTGCGTGAAATTATTGTTTCGGTACAAATTTTTTGGTAGAAATTTTGACTACGCAACACTTTTCAACTTGTAAAGAAAAAGAGCCGAAAAGGGTGTGTCGCAATGAACATCCGAAAACGATATCCGAGTCAATGAAGAAACTTGAGCGAAAGTCGATAAAAGTTGGAGCATGGCCAAAATCTTTGTAAGCCAGCTTGGAGTTCAGTACGCAATTTATTTCGTTTGCACCGGAACTGCAATGCACGTTTTTCTTTGTCACCCATTCAAGTCGATGACCGTGCTTCGCTGCCA
>JABFOX010002293.1:0-11602 GCA_022817665.1 Axea sp. ZL-2020 | reverse complement strand
ATTGTTCTTTTCTATTTTAACTACTAAGATTACACATATTATACAAATAAAACCAGGTTGAATTTAAAAAATACTAAATATATTTTAACCTAAATTATACAATTTAACCGTTTGAATGTGTTACATGTTTAATGTAATGTAATAAATAAATTCGCCAATGAAATTTAATGCTATCATGCATAAAGTACTCATTGAATTATTTTTTTCAGATGAATATCAATAATAAAATTTTTGTAACTTGTATAATATTGATAATGGTCAACGGAATGAATAGCAATGATACTCTGAATAAGAAGCAAACAATTAATTACGAAGCGATGAATTTGGACAAAGTTCCAGAAATAGGTGATAGTAAAGTACAGGTAAATATATGCTTATAATTTTTACTTTATTGATATTTTTAATAGTATTAAAATGAAAACTAAAATTATAAGAAATCCATTTCTGAGTTATTCGATATATTTGTTACAAAATATTTGCAATGTATCTTTTGTCTTTACAGGTTCTTATTTTATCCTATAACCGCATAAGTCATTTGGAAAATGGTACATTCAGTCGGTTTTCATCATTAGAACAACTAGATTTTAGTTTCAACGATTTATCGAATTTTCCAGAAGATGTATTCCAACTGCCCCTTTTGGAATATTTAAATCTAAGATACAACAAGTTGGAATACTTTAGTTACACTGGATTCATGAATTCACGATTAAATGAATTAGATCTTTCGCATAACAAGCTAAAGTCCTTTCCAAATCTTAAATGTTTTCCAAATTTCACTGTCTTGATTCTTTTGAATAACAAAATTAGCACTATTAATGTTATCAAGATTGCACAACTTGGTTCATTGAGATATCTTATTATGCTGGAAAATCCAATTCACTTCCCAAAAAACACCTGCGATTTCTATCTGTATAATACGTGGATACAGAAATATAACATAACTGCTTATTCCACATTTTCGGGTAATGTACCTTCGAACTGCACAAAGAAATATTTACCAAATTGGACAACGGTTTTGACGGCGAAATGTAAAAAGCGATATATGTGTTCTGATTTTGAAAATGTATTGAAAAATCTTGAACGTACGAAAAATAATTACAGACGGAGTGAAACAACAATTCGCCGCGAAAAACTCACCTATGAGAATTCAATACCAGAATATATTATGGTGATTCTTTTCTACATAATGATTTGTACAATAATTTATTTGCGCCAAAGAGCCATGAGATCGGAAGTAGGAGAATGTCGGTTAGTTGATATAGATTAACCACGATTATAAGATCAAAATATATTGTTTAATTTTGCGCATTTGCTTGAAGAACCAGTTTAATAATCATCTTTATATTTGAAACTATCCATATTTGCTCAATTTTCTGTATTTACTTAAATCCGAAGAAAATTGAGTAAAAACGTTACTTCATTTCACGTGGAAATTGTTTCGTCGAACGATTACCCGTAAACACGCACCGATACATAGAACAAAATGAGTTTTTATTATTATTTGTATTTATTTGAAAATTGAATTATATTTACTTAAAATTGATAGATATAAGTTGACACTGTGTAACTGATTATTTAATTTAATAAAACTTTAGATATAACCTGATTTGAATTTTGTCTTTTAAATTAATGTTTGAAATAATCCACTCATGGGCAGTCTCTTCTGTTTCGTTTTTCAGATATTCTAAAATTTTCGTCATATAATATACATACATTTGTATCCACTATTATAAAGCCTTGATATGTAAATCTAAATATAATTCAAAGTTTGCAGGTATAACCGAGCAGCGCCTTTACTTTGAACTATTGCAATTTTTACTTCTTCCACTATATTGCACTAAAAGTACGATGCTGCTATTAGCGGTGCTTCTAATAAATTAACTTTTTTACGCGACGCCAAGTACAAATCTAACAACAAATATTTCTTATTTTTTTCGCTAGACATTTATTTTATCTAATTAATTATTCAGAATTCAAGTGCACTGATAACCCATCTAGCATCGTATATAATATTTAATTTTATTATTAATGTCATACGAATTATTCGTAACATTTTAAAGAAATTTTAGAAGACATCGCAAAACAATTCAAGAAATATGCATTAAGAAATAAAAGTATAATATTTTGAAAGATCTGTCCCTTGCTTTTTAAAAATGATCCCGTTGTAATAAAAATTTTGTTTGGAAGTTAATGTAACTCATTACCATTTACCGCTGGTAGGTCGCAAACAAAAGTGAGAGTAAGAGGGTAATTTATCCAATATTAAAGGTTTATAAATTATTCTCCAGATATTTCGTTGTTGCGAGATAAAAAAATCATCCTACACATGCTACATAAAGAGCTGGTTAATATAATATATGGAAGCCAATAAGTAAACACGGTAAAAAGCAAACCATCCTTATTAGCATAGATAACAAGCAATGTCACGTAAAATAATTAAAGAGTTGGCAAATTATGTAACTTTTTTTAAACTTTCTGTTTTTATTGCATTATTGTTGCGCTGCACGTGGGATTCGCAATATATAAGTTAATATTTCAAGCTATAATACTGTAAAATTGTCATGGCTGCAATAAAGTCAATTAAATATGTAAATTACGGCATAGCAATTGGATTACAATATGTTACAATTTTTTAATATAAATTATTTTTCGTATTTTTGTAAGCATAATGTCTTACACATTGAATAAAGATTTCTGACGTGTGAAATAAATTTAACAGAATTGCACCTTAATAAACAAGACTTTTTATTTTATAACTGAAAAACTGAAAAAGCGGCAATGCCATGAATGTTTTGTGTGAAATTATTGTACAAAATGACTGGTTCTGTTTGATTTAAGACATTTTTTATAAAAATTATTTTTTATTATTATATTTTTATTCATACAAAAGAGAAATATTTTCTAGGGGAAGCTTAGAGTTGGAATTTCAAATATTGTATGCAATTTTGATACAATTTGACAATATTATTTGAATATTCGTAATATTATTATTTTGCTTATTTTATATATTTATTCTCTTATAATTTTTTGATTTTTTTTTTCACCCGTCCACTAAGTTAAGAACTGACAAATGGATCGAATTTGCAGACACAAATAACATATCAAATTGAAGTGAAAATTGAATAATCTAAGTAATTATGTTCCGTGTAATAAAATGTATTCTCGTATTTTTAAGTGTTTAGTAATAGAAAGAAACCATTTCTGCAATAGCAGGTTACGTCTGTTCTTGCTCTCAAGCCAAAAAGGATTGTGTGACACATCCAGAACGAATTGCCAAAAATTTACATTTCCGGAAAACAATCATTATGACAAATGTGAACACAGAATATTATTTTATTCCGTTTTGACACCAGGATTCGCGTCAGTTTTACACTTTCTCTGCGAAAAGTCAGTCGCCAAGTACAGTTGTTTATACATTTTATTTATATAATGTCAGTTAGATAAAAGTGACATTTTGATATCATCATTAATTATTGAGCTTAGAATATTTTTATTCATATTAAAAAATAAAATTTTATTCGACGGTGACTGAATAACGTGTATTTTTTTTATAATTGGTCATGTAGTTAAGAGGCATAGATGCTGGAAATGTAACCTATGTCAAAGTAATTGAACATTTCTTCGCAAAATTAAGGAAAAAGTGTTCTTCAGATTAATCAGATATGTACGTTTTTTATGAATGCTAAATAAATTAATATTGTGAATATTATAATAGGAACAATTTCTTTGTGTGTATTTCTATATTGTTGTTTCAGACTCTGTTATCATATCTCAAATTTTTAAATGAAGTAAGACATTGGAAAATGATTCAATTTATTCATCTACTGGCTTTTTTAATTTTAAATTAATTAATAATATAATGATATTTTATGATTAAAACATTAAAGGTGTGAAACTATTATGACTTTTTATATTTAGTTTATTAATTTACTTTATTTATTGTATTTGTAAGGGTTTCTAGAATTAGTTAAATTATGTATCCAAATTGAATGGTCAAAATTAGGAAACGTTTTTGGAAAAGTTAAACCTTTATCATATAATTTACTATAATTGTTTGCTAATGCTCACTTTTTATGTATTAGAAAAATACATAAAACTTGGACATAATTATATAAACAACAATAAAAAATTTTACATTGGAAATATTAAATATATTTGTTGGTACAACACTTTATCTTTATTATATTTATATTTAACTGCATTTGTAATTATACCCTCTTTTAGAGATTGCTTGTGTTGCCCAAAATTGTATTAATTTGTTCGTGTTCAGTATTAATTTAATCTTTCTTATGCTTTCGTTGTTACGATTGAATTCCTTCTGGCTCGTTGCTAATAACAACGCAAGTTGCCATGACTCATTTATTTTACAAAGCTAGCGCTATTTAAGCTTCAACATTCTCCCCCTCCTTGAAATCTGAATTTCAAAAAAAATAAACTAAACATATTCGATATCGGAAGTGGACTGTATAGATAAAATTCGGAGTATACGCTGAACCATTAATTGAGAAAAAACAATGTTTAAATAACTACTTAATTAGTTAACAATGAAATCGTAGAATTATTCAGTACAACTATGCAATATTAATATATCTAACAATAAAATGATATTCATTTCACGCAATTAAACACAATATTGATTCGTTCGAAGTGTCGACATTTTCATTCTTCAAATGGTAAAATACATAATTTCTTTACGCTGCGTCGAAATGTTCCTCGAGCTGTTTTGACATCAACAACTCTGACCAATCCATCTGAATCAGGGACAATATTTTCAACACGACCTAGTATCCAGCAAAGTGGCGTTTCATTTTCATCCATCATTAACACCATTGTGCCTGATTTCAATTGAAATTTCTCCGGTCTTCCATTTAGTTCTAGTCTGAAGATGTTGCAAATATTCTTTTTGCCAACGGTTCCAGAAATGTTGCTTTAATTTTTGGATATGTTGCGACCTGGATACGCAGCTAACTGGAGTGTCTGAAAACCTCTCTAAAGGGGTTCTAGCAAGAAGCATCCAATAAGGAAATGACCGGGTGTCAAGGCATTTATATCGTTAGGATCAGCAGATATTGGAGATAGTGGTCTCGAATTCAAAACGGCTACTATTTCAGTTAATAAAGTATAATTCTCTTCGAAAGTGAAATGTAAGCCCGAAGTGATCGTATATAAATGCTTTTTTTACACTTTTTACCACAGCTTCCCACAACCCTCCGAAATGAGGGAAACGCGGAGGTTTGTATTTCCATGTTATAGCGCGATTTGCCAGATCCTCACTAATTTCACTCTTGCTCTTTTGCAGCAACTCGAATAGCTCTCGCATTTCACGAGCCGCTCCTACGAAATTCGTAGCGTTATCGGAATACATAGAGGTGCAAAGACCTCTTCGAGCAACAAATCGTCGCATTGTAGCAATAAAGACTTCGCTGGTCAGATCAGTCACCAATTCTAGTTGAACTGCCTTTGTTGCAAAACAAGTAAATACAACAACATAGCCTTTAGTCTCGTGTACTCTTCAACGACGTTTATTTTCACGTATGGTTATGGGTCCAGCATAATCTCCTCCAGTCGTTTCAAAAGGACGACTTGATACGTTAACTCTAGGTACGGGCAGATCCCCCATTCTTATCTCAGAAAATTTTGGTTTAAATCTGAAATAAGGCACGCAGCTTCTAGTTATGCTTCTAGATATCCTGCCTCCTGACAGTGGCCAATACAACTGACGAATTGAGTGCATCAACTGCTGAAAACCGCAATGTTTCAATCTAATATGCTCATCACGTATGATTATATGTGTTACGTGATGCTTTGAAGGTAATATTGCGGGATGTCTTTGTTCTAATGGTATATTAACATTCCTCAATCTTCCACCGACTCTCATAATTGACATTTCGTCAATAAAGGGGTTCAAATTAAGAAGGGAGCTTTCTTTCCCAATCACCTTGTTATTTCTAAGCTGTACTATTTCGCGAGGGAATGTCTCTTCCTGCACCCACTTTATTACTTGTAATCGAGCAAGTTCTAACTCTCTGCTGTATAGAGCTCCTCCCCAGCGCGATTTCGTTGTCTTGTGAAGCCTTAAGTTATGCACAAACCTTATGGAATATGCAATAGTTCTCTTTAATTTGGAAAATGTCGAAAATCTTCTCAAAAGACTTGATTTATCTCCAATAGTGGCGATCATAAATATTTTTTCATTATCGCAATCTTTCACATCCACTTTACCAATTTTTTGAAGAACTTGTTGAGAAGGCCATTTGTTCGGTTCGGTTAACCATTGTGGACCGTGCCACCACAGATCAAGTGCTAACAATTTTTTTGCTGAATGTCCTCTACACACTAGATCTGCTGAATTATCCTTTGTAGGCACATAGTGCCAATCGTCTTTTTCCACTAATCTGTTTATTTCTTTGATTCTATTTGTTTCAAAAATTTTGTTGTTTAGTGGATTTTCAATCCAATGTAATAGTATTTTCGAATATAACCACAAATGTGTTTTCTGTATTTTGCACCTTAAGGCCCTTTTTACAGCGAAAACCAATTCGGCTAATTCCGTTGCAGCGCAACTATGAACTATATTTAAGAGATCATTTGCTTTTGTTCTTGTATTTTCAAAAGTTAAACTATGCATTTTTTTAATAAAAATACCGCATTTTAAATGTTCAGACTCCAATTTATTTGGTATTGCTTCGACTAAATTATCCTTACACATGTATTCTAAATAATTAATATTAACATGACCTAGAACCCTATGATAGTTTTCTCTTAAAGACATGCTTTTATTAGTTTTCACAGTTATATTTTCTG
This sequence comes from Axea sp. ZL-2020, assembly GCA_022817665.1. Taxonomy (NCBI): domain Eukaryota; kingdom Metazoa; phylum Arthropoda; class Insecta; order Hymenoptera; family Scelionidae; genus Axea; species Axea sp. ZL-2020. Next base: position 4,798 of record JABFOX010002293.1, on the reverse strand, counting down.
TATACGCAATTGCAACTCATATAGTTTTTATTGTAGGTATTTGAAGTATTATTAGTTGAAACTATTTTGTTGTTTCTATGACTTCTGCACAGCTAGTTATATTTCTATCCATAATTGACAAATAAAATTGATTTGATATTATAATTTTGATTTTGTTTCCTTAAATAATAAAATAATTTTCAATGTTACCTATTTTTGTAGTTTTTAAGAAGCTATTATTCGACATTTTTACTCTGTAAAACCAGAATTATCATTAATTATACGACCGGTAAACCGCTGTCTAAAATCCAATTTAATTTATTCGCATTATTTACCTCTAAGTTCACAATTTGTTTTGCTTTGTTACCTATTTCTCCATAAAATAAACTTCTGTTCTTTCTATAGTTATGGTCGCTTCTAACGTAGATTATAACGGATTATTTATCTTTCTCGTTGTAGTTCTATAAATTTCTTCCGTCCTCTTCTTCCATCTTTATTCTTTCTTCCATCAACTTATCCACATCCTCTTCCATCGCAAATTCAAAATCTGCTGACACTGTTGTTGATGTTGTAGGGACTTCCTCGCCAGCTCGCCCTACCACAACTATTTTCGTCTCTACATGTCTTTGGTTTCATCCAATTTAGTTGTATTCCAACATAAATAATTATAATAATAACAATATTATTGTAGTAAAGTAATAAATTTTTATATAATATTAACAGTAGAACGGCCAAGGCATTCAAATTGACGGTTTTTTTCCACAGTTGCTGACCATTTTAGTAAGGTCGAAAATAAAAAAAAATGCTTTGGTGAATTTTCATCATTTTTGGTGTACATTCACATGATGACTTTATTTTTTAAATAGAATTTGTATTTTTATAATAAACTAAGCTTCTACCTACAACGGCCGCATCGTCAATTTAACGGCTGTTTTAGATAAATTAATATTTTTCTGGTTACAACATATTTGTATCAATGTTTTTGCTTATTATAAACGTTATTTCAATTATTATTCGTTATTTACTACATTTAAAGATATTTATATTGAACTGAAACTAATTTTAGACAGCTATTTACATAAAAAAGGATAATGAAAAAGAAAAAGAAAACTGCTCAAATTGGAATATCTTGCGAGAAATTCCAGGACCCACACCACGCGCAAAATGATACGTTACGAATGAAAGTGTTTCCAGTTCGTGGAAATTATTTATTGACGATGATATTTTACGTTATGTAACAAAATGCACTAAAGAGGAAGACGCGCGTCAATCAAGAGAAGACTTTTCGATATCTTCAGAAGGTTTTATTTAGATCTTCTATGCACGAGGTGCATCTGGGGTCACAAAATTATCTGTCGACTCTTTATGGTCAAAAGCTTGGGGGAACAATTTCAAAGAATAATGAGTAGGAATACATTTAAAGAAATAATGAGTTACATGAGATTCAATGACAGATCTAGCCGATCACAGCGTTGGAACACTGACAAGTATGCCCTAATATCTGCTGTGTGAAATAGATTCATCGAAAATTGTCGATTGTGCTAGAAGAATTACTGCAAGAAAAAACTGATCAATTGGCATTTGCATTTCATGTCGAAAAAATAATTGTGGAAAATGTACAAATTTGACCGTCACAAATGTGTTCTGTGTTAACCGTAGAAAACGAGAATTCTTTTTTAAATTATTAATAAATTTCAATAAAAAATAATTGTTCATTTTTTCTAAATAACTATGATTTGTTACTGTTACGGATCGTAACAGTTAAAATTAAAATATTAAAATATATTTTTAATTCATATTTTGAACGAACGAACAGTTATTTCGGTCGTTCAAAATACGAAAAAACTCGACAACAACAAGGCAATATTTTGAATAAAAACCAAAAGCTATTAAAAATTCAAAACACTGACTCACTAACATACGTTCGCCGTCGCACACGGTCATGGGGAAGTGGCGATCCCCAGCACGCGTTCGAAAATTTCGAGTCGCGAAAGCGACATTTTTTAAAATTGTACAAGCAGTTCTCATCGAAAAAGCCACCTGATCGGATCAAAAACCAACTTCAACTATTTCACAGCAAGTAAGTGTAATCTCAATAACGATCCTTTACCTTGTCTGTCCTATCATTGTTAATTCGTAAAGGGCATCTCCTTTTAGTTAACGGCAACAAAGGAGTTAACTCCTTTCTAAATTGCTACGGTATCACGTAGCCTCCCGTTGCCGTTTCCCGTGGTCGGCAACGTTATCCTCGACAACTAGGACTACTAAATTCGGTTTCGTTTACCCGTTTACTCCGCCTTTTCCGTGGATCGCGTCGCGTTTATTCGCTTACCATTATCGTACCGCGATTCACTATCGTCATCCAGCGATCATCTAATCTCCGGTTTAATTTCAATTTAACCCTTCTTTGCATGATTTTTTCTATTTTTTTAAAATAAATCAGGATGATGTAATTAATGCTCTAGATTAAAAGAAAAATATTTAAAAAAATCCTAGTGTAAATAAAAATATGTATTATGTAAAAAACAATATGATGGAAATTTACATCATCATGCATTGTCACATATTTAGCTCAGTACTAAATAAATAAAAAAATATTTTACTCAATCTTCTTTATTCTTTATGATAATTTAAAAAACAATTATTATTCTTATTTAAGCACAAATTGACGCCACATTTATTACACGAAATTGTGGAATAACCTTTACATTTGGGAAATTTGCACCGGAGTGACCCACCTACTTTTGGCCAATGTTCAGCACCATCTTTTCTTATGTCTTTTGGAGGTGGTGGAGCTGGAGAACCTTTTCTTTTTTTTGATTATAATTCTTCTTCTAGTACACTGGTACTAGGACGCCCTCTTTTAACTTTGGTGGTTCCTCTGTTGCATAGCACAAAGGCCAATTCATTTCTGAATTGGCCCATAGTAAGCAGACTCTTTTTAGGTTCACCTCTTTCTTGAGCATTTTTTTTATAAACAATCCAAGAGTTTATAATAGCTAGATCAAATAGATGAAAAAAAATACGCAAATACCACTTTTTAGACCTCATTTTTATATGATTTCTGCCCAAAAAGCTATCCATGAGATCTACTCCTCCCATATGTTTATTGTACTCTCGGACAATAAACGGGCAAGTAATATCAATTTTTCCTTTTGTTATCCTGTCAAATCTATTGACTTTAGTTACAGGCAATGCTCCAGAATAAGAAGATAACAGGGTTACTATCTTATTATCTTTCCAAGCCACACAACTCAAATCTATACCATCATGCACAGACACTCTTTCCTCAAAACTACCTCTGGGCACAGATTTTTTCATGAAATTTTTCTTCTCTGGAAGTTTATTATTTGGTATCCTGTTTTGTTGCACAGTTCCCACTGTGTGAATTCCTGATTTAGCTAAAAAAACTACCAATGGCAAAGAGGTATAAAAATTATCAAAGTATATGATGTGGTTTTGCTTTCTTGTCACTCCTCGAAGCAAATGAACTACAACATTTCCTGTTGCACCAAGATCTGGTTCATCTGGGAGTTTCTCTGTATTCTCTTGTCCAGAATATACCTCAAAATTGTGGGCATATCCCATCAAATCACAGAGAACATATAATTTGAAGCCCCATTTATGGCCCCAAAAACTTCACAGAAAGTCTTTGATTCATTGGCACTGTGGCAAACCTCTCATTGAGATGCTTGATAACAGGGCGGATTTTATAAAGCCTGTCATGTTCTGGATGACCTATAGGTTTGTAAAGATCATTGTTATTAAAATGTAATGATAACTTTATTTTCTCAAACTTGTTCAGTGGTATTGTTGAAGAAATGGGCTCATATCCAAACTTTGGCGACCAGTATGATCTTGAGCTAGGAAATTTGATTACTGACGTGTATAATAATATACCAAAGAACTTATACAAATCATATTCTATAAATGTTATAGATGAACTGGGATTACTCTGTATTATATATAAATTTGTCTCCTCTACTAATGTTTTGATAAAATCTTCAGTGATAAAATGATTAAAACATTAATATGGAGTTTCTAGATGTGATAGACCACCTGAAGCAGTAGAACTCCCCAAGAAAGTAATTTTATCTGTGTCATACAACAGATTCCTTTTTTTCCAAATCAAGCTTCTTTTGTCAAATGGAAAACTGGATGAAGACTGCAAATTGGATGAAGTTGATGGGTGAGAGGGTTCTTGATCTTCTGGTTCTACAAGAGGAGGATCAATGTCAGCAGTTTCATCCACATCATCATCATCATCGTTCTCCTCCTGCAACACTCTTATAACTTCACCAGCATCGCGGTTTTCATCATCGGAATCTGGGTCATCAAGGCCATCTTCTGAGAGCCAACTGCCTTCTAACTTACTAAGATAATCTTCAATATCTCTTTCATTCAAGTTTCCCTAAAAAACAACATAAAATAAACATTTACAAAGAAATGTTTGCCATACATTACAAGTGAAGTTACTGCATAGTGATGTAAATTTCCATCACATAATTTTGAGAAATTTATTCACAGTGTTTTGATATAAATTGTACATAAAATAACAAAAACATGAAAACAAACCTTTTTTCCACTCATTTTCACTTTTATTGTATTTTATATCTCCGTTTATTTCCATAAAACAATTTAAAATCTCGCTGCTTTCTTCCAGTCACAACAAACAGCGGAATGACAAGTTCTAGGCCTGGTAATTCACAGCGACGTTTGCTATTTTTTGACAACTGTGTTTTGTTGTACGCACTAGTCGCTTAAAAAGTTGCCAGCAACAACAAATTTACAGTACAAGGGTTTTGAGTACCTTTTTTTG
>JABFOX010002292.1:0-11607 GCA_022817665.1 Axea sp. ZL-2020 | reverse complement strand
CATTTGAATTAGTCAATCAATAAAATATTTCACTAAATTTTATTTAAGCTCTAAAAATGATTTCCCATTGTTTTATGACGAAACATTTCTTGATTTAGAAAAACCCCATAAAATTTATTGCATAGCAAAATTACTGACCCAGATTTGTTAGAACTTTAATTTTATTGGCACAGAATGATAAAAGAGGCCAAACAGTGGTACTTCAGATATTCGATTAGATAATCGTTCAACCTTATCTGAGTATGAATGAGACCGTTGGGACACTGTAATATATTGAGATTATAGTTTATCGCTAATGGTTCGTATTAATATTATATTTCAATTTTATTCTATATAATAAGTATTAAAGTCGTTTTGTGTATTACAGAAATACTTCACCAAATAACACGATCTATACATTGTAACTATTAATAAATTAAGTTCAGAATTTGACCAATGTTATAATCTAGTTTAATAATGTTAAACTTTATTTAAATTTCATTGTAACTAAATGAAATTTTAATTAACAACAATGTATCAATAAATATGCTAAACGTTATAATCGTATAATAAATTAAATGTACGTATAATAATAAAATGAGTTTTAATTATTTTATAAGATTTATGGTTATTTAATAGTTTACATGTGCATTGTGTGCAATAATTTAAGCTAGCAATATAAACTTAGTTTAATTAATCTATATTTCTATTAATTTCATATCAAAATAGGTAATTTATAGTCTAATATATGTACAGGGTTAATTAGTGATATAAAATGTATTATTAGGCACATTTTGTAAACATAATAAAAGAGTTGTTTGTTTATTATATATAAACTACTCTGCCTCATTTGACGTTCTAAACACAAGAGCATTAAAGCAATTATATGAAGAATTGTGCCATTCTTAATACAGATATCTTAAAGTTAAAATATATTTGTCGATCTAAATTTTGAATGATGAATTATTTAAAAACTATAAATTATTCTTATAATTTATATATAAATGTATATAAATAATAATTTAGTTTAAACTGCATTATTTTTAAATTGAAAAATTTATATTTATGGAATATTATTATATAATATTACTTATAAACGTATGGAAGTTAACATATTTAAAGTAAAATTGTAAATTAAGTATGATTTTAAAGTATCAATAAACTGTAAATCATTATAATGATTTTTACAGTTTTTTAGAAAATATTATCATAAACACGTATATTACAGATATAAAATATGTTTCATTTAATATAATTAATTCAAATATGTTTTAAACAGTCTATTTTTAAAGACAAACCGTTATGAATATTTTATGAACAAACCATTATAGACTCTGAAATAACCAAAAGTTATTGCAAAAAATACTTTTGCAAATTTATCATTTTTTTTTTGTTTTTTTTTTTGTAATAAATAAATGCAAAATTATTTACTAGTTTCAATAACACGGTATACTGAAGAGGTGATAAAAATAACAGCAAACACGGATTTTAAGTTTTCCGTCTAAAACATTTACTATGACATTTTATGGTGATTTTAATAAATAAAATATTTATATTTTTAATTTATAATTTCATTCATTGAGCAGTTCCTCGTGTCTCCTCTTAAAACTCATTAATGTACATAAACAAATTATAATGCTTGTCTATCAACAGTATTTAAATATGTAAACTTGTACACTTGTATACTATTCTCATGATCACCAATATAATTTGCAACGAATCCAGCTGAATGAGTTCTTCACATCATAAAAACATTATGCACAATATTATCCTTTTTGAAGGTGTTAAATATAAATATATATTTCATACACGTTAAATTATATTCTACGAGAATTTAGCATGCAACACAATTTATTTCATGCACATTAAAAATAAATAATATATAGCTGATAAATCAATAATTCATATAGATAAATAATAATACATTTAGTAAAATACCATCTATCATTACCGGTCTCTAATTTTTAATTCTTATTACTGAAATTGTCTTGTGATTTTTAACTGAGTATATTTTTCGAATAAATAAAAAATGTTTTCTGTTTTCTAATCTTCTTTGATGTGTACATAGTTTCTTTAACATAAAACATAACATAAAACAATGAAAATGTGACCAATAATTTTTGTGCAATAGTGTAAATAATTTAAGTAATCAAACATCAGTTATAATAGCAAGCTATAAAGATAATCTTTTGATGTTTAACATTTTTATTCATTCGTATTTTTTAGTTTTAATATACATACATACATACATGTATACACACATGCCTACATACATACATACATACATGTATACATACATGCCTACATACATACATACATATATACATATATTCATATATATATACATATTTTTTTTTTTTCGAATTCATTTAAAGCTCATCATAGTCTACTAAAATGGATATCATGCATGAAAAAGAGTATTTATTCTAGCATGTTTTTATATTATAAATATTCAATATTCCATTTCATAAAATTATTTATTTTTAAAATATAGACTTTAATCTTAACTGTAAATTGCAAGACAATATCGACTCATTTGAGTTTTTCCATGCACAATAGAATTCAAATGTGTATTAAATTGGAAAGTATTTAAGATCTGCTATAATATATCTATAGCTATATGAAAACAAACTTAAATTCATTACACTCTATAATTGTATAATATGCGAATAAAAATAATTTCTATTGTAATTTTGATAATTTATTTACATTAGTAAGACCTTTTCAAAACGATTATTATTTCCTCATTTTTACATCACTGTAAGAAAAAACGTTTAAAAAATCAATGTGTTAAATTTAAGGATTAAATGGAGAGGAATTTCCCTGATCGATAAAATAAATTTCTTTTAGGATTAAAGCAAACTGGTTTTAAAATAATGCAACATATTTTAAATTAATTTTAAGCAATTTAAATACTTTATTTTATTTGTATTTTTTTTTTATTTATATTTTATAATTAACCCAATTTATAATATTTCAGTAATATAAAGTATAAACATTTAAAGATTTAATAATGGTTTAAAACTTGGAAAATAATGAATATTTAACTAAGTCATTTCTGTTTGCATTTTATTGTAATAAATTATGTATGCGTTTACATTATTTATAAGTAGCTAAAACACTATTCGCATATGCAAAGGTTTTTAATGAAATTTATATATCTTTAAACGAATTATAAATAATAAGTTTAAATAAAAATATAGACATACACCCACACGCGCACATATACAAAATAAATAATTTTTTAATATCGTTGGTTTATAAGAAGTTAACAATTTCTTGATAATATTTCATTTTATGTAAAAATAAAATTTCTTTTAATGAATCTTTTTTACCATTAAATAAATTTTTTCATGAATTTGATTATATTGAAAAAAAGTAGTCCATAATGCACAATATGAGCTTCTTAGATACAATTCGATTATTATAATAGTATAACAATGTATGAAAAGGATTTATCATCTTTGTAACCCGTCTACGTTATGAAGGCAAAGTTACCAAAGTCGCATCACTTCAGTAACTTGAAGACAATATTTTTGAAAGAATACTTACATTTCTGCATAATCCTTAAGCAGCATTACTGCAACTTAGTTGTACTATTCGGGATGATACCGCACAAAACATATTTCGTTTAGAATCAATCACATAATTACTGCACTTATTAAATATTGATTCATTCTCTATATCGTTAATCTTTATAAAGATAATAAATTACCAAACAAAACCATTTATAATCTTACCTAATAGCTGATAATAATACTTTTGTAAAATGTACAATTATTATTTACACACTTTGCAATTGATGTTTTGTATTATTAAACTTTGTATTAATACTTTCTATAAAGTATCAAAAAATTTAAGTAAAATTTCCATTATATTTTACTTATATCTGTAATTATACAGTTTTAACATCTTTGAACTTTTAACAACTATGAAGTATTACTAAAAATGCAGTGGAGTAAACGGCATCGTTGAAGCTCTGCAAAACTTTATCAAGAATTTATATATTAAAACTACATCAGAAGCACGAATGTGATCTGAGAAAAGTTTTACTGTATGGTTCGAAATAACTACTACGTGTAACATGTTTAAGTGGAGACTTGTTAGGATATTTTGTTGCTCAAAACAGCAATATGAAAATTCGTATTTATTTACGACACATACAGAAAAATTAAAATTGTAGTATGAATGCGCACATGTTTAAAAATATATTAGTCATACAACAACTCATTTGAGTTGAAACAAAATGTCACTAGTAAATAATACATCTCTCTTAATTTTCTTTCCATTTAGTACACTATAGTTTTTATTTAAATAAGTCTTTTTGCAAATTATAAAGATCATCGTGGTTTAAAATGCTCGACTTTTGCTATAAATGTAATAAATAAGAATATAAAAAAATTATATTTTTATTAGAACAGAAAATTTAAAATTTCTGTTTAAAAACTTTTTCTTTAAATAAATTATTTATACGATTGTAGGTATACGATTTAACAATATGTGAACTATATAAATTGTATTCATTTATATTGCGTTTGAATTTTGAGGTTTAACTATAACGTGAATATTCATTAATTAATATACACGTATAATTCTTCAATTTTTAGTTTTAAATAATTTTATGACCATCGGGAATAACACAGAACTACAAAATTTAATTCTTATACTTTTTATAAATATAAGCTTTATTTTTATTATAATGATATTATATTAACCACCAATTTATCTAACTTTTTGTATATTGTAATATTTCAATAATTTTTAACATATTAATTTAACTAAATGTTGTTCCAACCCAAATGTAGGTCCTTTTCAAATCTAAGTCAATATAAATTAAAAAAAAAATATTAATAACGAAGTAACGTGATTTTTTAATATTTAGAATAATTCAATAAATTGTCAAAAACTTATCAATAATGTATTCATAAATTTATGTGTATTATATTGATAAGTATACGTTTCGTTTGCTTAATTTATAAATATACTACAAATATATTTCGCATTTATAAAAAAGTATAAAAATTTAATTTTATGGTTTCTATTGTCCCTAATGATCGTAACATTACTTAAACTTCGAAATTGAAGTATTTTATAGTATAAAATTATGAAATATAATGCGTGAATAAATATATATAATAATGATTATTGTATAATAATGTAATGTTGTTAATTATTTATCAATTACGTTAATAATAACGATATTGGAAAACTAAATTAAGATCTTACTAAACTGGATTATGTGACTTTTCTTTTGTAATCAATAGTACTGTGTGCTATCGTTGTGGTTACTTGGTATATTCATGATTTTCCAATCAAGACCATTGCATATCCAAAGATTAAATTAAGCATAATGCCTAATTTATACCACATAAGAATATTGAACAAAATATTCATAAAAAATGATTATAAAATTTATTATAAATTGGTGTTATAATTATTGTCTAGTACTCATTAAAAAAGACTGCAATTTTGTTAGTTTAAACAAAAACGTATTCTGCTAAGTTACAATGAATTTCATCATAATGCTTAATGAAAATTTACCTGAATGGATTTTGTCAAAATAAAAATATCTATAATGTATCGTACGAGAATCTAATTATAATTTTTAACAAAGAAACTTCTCTATTGTAATGTTAAATCTGCATGGGAGAATATATAATTCATTTTTTTCAACGTCGATATAGCTGATCAATTTTCAAGAAAATATTTAGAAACATATTCTTACTAAATAATGTTTCAAATTCAAACTTTAATATTTACACCCAGCGTGAACACTTGAATTTACAAAGCGTCTCGTCTACAACAAGAATATTCTTTCAGTGAAAAAACATTTTATTATTATAAAAGGAATATTTTTAGAGTCTTTTATAATATATCACAATACATTTATAATATATATTATGAATATAATGTATATAATCTGCAAACGGATATCATTTACATAAATATAGGATTTGTGAGAGTAAAATAAAAATGTGTTCAAAGTTTGTTTGTAGCGGGATAATACAGTCCCTTTTTTTGAAATGCAAAATACTCAGTTTCAACTAAAACGTTGTTATATTAAAACGAAAAGAAAGACCTGTTAAAAGTGTAGATATTTCATTGAAATTCAGACTTAATTAATTTTATTCAATAAATCATAAATCACCATTTTTATTTAAAATCAAGTTCTTGCATGAATTATACGTATTTACACATTTGTATGCATATACATTATGTGTATGATTTTATTAAATTATGTACCTAATAATTATAAGTATGTATATCTTTATAAAACATTTTTAGAAAGTTTTCTATTCCGTCAATGAAGAATACTCGAAAAAAATTTTCTAACTCAAAAAAGTCATCTCTGTACTCCTCTGAGACCTAAAGTTTCACAGCTACGAAATTAAAAATGCATGAATGTTGGTCTCATCTAAGGTAGTGTTGATATACACTCTTTTTGAAAATTTGGATTGATAGTCACTGAGGGCATCTAGTATTATGTGTAATATAATATTTGATATATTGCTAAATCTAAAATAGTATAACACATTTATGACACATTGACTGCCAGATTTGACGTTAAATTTACTATTGCAACTTTTATTAGATATAAAATGAATTTTTTTAGCATTGAGTATATTTGTTGCACCAAGCATATTATTACAGATCAAACATTAATAACGTAGAAAGTATCGGACGAATAAAACTAATATTTCTTTTAAAATATGCTAAATATCGTCGTAAAAATTTATGAAATTTCAATTAAAATTAATTGAATTGCAATAAAATTTACTAAATTATGTAATAAATTCTTAGAATTTGAATTCTACCGTTCCATTACTGTCGAAGTTTTAGATATTTAGCGATAAGAAAAAGTATTACAAAAGTAAAACTTTTAATTAAACAACATTAGTCACATGGTAAAAATATGATACAGCTTATAGCAACGTGTATAATTATAATAAGACATTTAAATTTGCCTTCCAAGCTTTTTTATTTTGACACAAATTAATTATAATAAATTTACAAAACTTCATAATACAATAGTAAAGCATTCGTGTAAAAGTAATTAAATGAAATAACATGGATGTTATGCTTATGTAATTAATCATTTGTGACTACATTAAATACAGAAAGAAATGTTTTGTATTAAATAGAATAGAATTAACAGTTAATAATTATACTTTATTAAGCGTTGAATAAAAAGGCAATTTTTATTTTATTTTGATTGTCATTATTTTTATTATTACTGTGAATTATTGTTTGAAATCAACGTTAAATTTAATGGGTTTGAATATATTCTTCTAAAAATAAGTATTATAATTCTGAAACTTACAGCAATACTGACAGTTTAAATAAAACGAATATATGAATGTGTGATGAAACTTAACACAATTACCACATTAAAAATTATTTAAATATCGTTATGTTTTTTATATTATTATTTATTCATTATTAGTTAATCATATAAATCGATTAAGAAAAATTATACTCTAATCCATTATGTATCTCTTTTAAAAATTATATTTTTAAAGCACTGTATTTCAGCAAATACATAAAATATTTACAGAAAATCTCTATTGCACTGTAAAGTTAAATTTTTAGGTTTTGTGAAAAAAAGTGTAATTATTAAAAAAATATGTTCTGTTTAATTTTTAAGACGCGAAATTTCTTTTGAAACTTTCAAATATAAAGTTCTGGAATGTGTATGAGTTCTAGATAAGATCTCATAGCTCATTCTTGAATGCTTTTCTTCGAATTCTTTCTTATATTCTCTTAAAGTTTTAATGTACACTTGACGCAAAAAAGGAGCCGCTCTGGCTACGGCCAAAATTTGTCGATTTACAAACTGTCATAACTTCGTCAAATTGCAAGATAATGACTTAATTTTTGTTTTTTAATTAAAGATTGAACCTTCAGCTTTAATTTAAAATTAAATTTACGGAAAAGCTTTGGGAATTTCCATTTATTATGTCTTATAGAATATTTCATTTCTTATGAACAAGAAATTAATACATTCAATTTTAACAAACTTACATGAATTTAAAGGAAGGTCTGCATTTGAAAAGAATAAAACCTTTTTGAATGATTTCATGAATATTGTACACTTTATGCGCTGTATATTTTGCATACTCTCAGATCTCAACGTCAATGAACATGTTTGAGCCTTAATGGGTCACAAAAGAGATTTGGGAAGACTTGCAACAGATCTTCGACAACTGGATGAAACATTAATTCGCATCTGGAATGATATTCTGTAAGATGCAATAAGCGCATGCGTACCTTGCTTTAATCTTATACAACTTTGTTCAAATTGAATGTAACAACATTTTGTTTTTGATTTTGTGCAAAATAAAATACTTTACCAGACCTTATAAATAGAAATCCCGAAGAATTCCTTCACAACACTATGGATGCTTGTAAATATGCTAAATTTTTCTGTTATACAAATGACTTTGATTTTCATGTAGCGCCCCGTAGCAATATCGGTGGAAATGAAAATGAAACGCAAGTGTCTTAAAGTTAAAGGTTTTATCTGTAACTTAAAGAGAATTAAATCATTAAATTGTAGTGATAGAGTTATTACAGTTTAAAAATCAATTTATTTTGGCTACAATCAAAGTGGTTGTTTTTTTTGTTACGCACAGTATATAAATATTATAAAATTAGGAAATTAAAGATACAATTTTACTAGACTTTACTGATTCATGTATTATATGATAAATATCTAATTTAGCCCACATTATGTGTTACATGTGTCCTAAACTTAATCAAAAGTGATTATTTTCATTTGGATAGTGACATCGCATATTTTTAGATAACTTTTTTAATAATTACATTGGATACAACGCAAAATGTGTTTCATTTGTTAGTTATAAATATAGCATTTATATATGTATTATTTTCTAGAATACTTCTACGTTATGAAATATAAAACATTTATTTGATTCATCTTATAACATTTTCTATTTGTTACATTCTGAAACTTAATCCGGTAATGGACAATTATGTAATCATGACAAAGACTCGTTATTACCTTTATATTTTTTTTGTTTTATTATTTTTTTATTATTATTGTCTTTATAATTTTTATAATTATAAATTTATAATTTATAAATTTGGCCAGTGAAATTAGAGAATAAAAAAATACGAATAAACAAACTTACACAATTATAAAGAAATTGTTTACAATTTTCTCTTTTTGTTTTGTTTCTTTGTCTGTGTTAATTACACAATTTCTAATTCATAAAGTAGAAAAAATGTATAAAACAAAAATAATTTTACTTTTCATTATATTTTTTTATAGTATTATAATTAAATTTACACACACTTCATTATTAAATTATTGTTAAAGTATAACTTTTTACTCTTATAAAATTATTAATTTGCAACTGCAGTTAATTAATTACTCACTGTAAATTAATTTTCGTGCATAAAATTTCGAGTTACTTAAATAATATGATATAAAATGCTTTCATCATATGTTTTAACGAAATTAATTTGATATATCTTCAATTTAAAAATAGCAGCATTATGGCCATTTGAGGGATATGTTTCATTACATCTGTTATAAAAGATGAGTTTTTACTAATAGGATTTTGCTAAACAATCTTGAACACTTCCTATATAAACAGAAAGAGATTTCATCGCATGATGACATCTTCTTACACATTGACAGCTAACTCGATTCCGGATTAGCTTTAATTTAGAACACACTTTTTTTTCTGCATAATTGAGATAGTTTTTCCAAGGGAACATGCGTTGAAATGTAAAGTTGATGAAGCTAAACCCAGCTTTGCGTCAGATTAGCTATAATTGGAAAAGTATTTATAATAAAAATATTATGATTTACGTTTATAATTAAAGAGTTATCACACAATTATTATTCTGACAATTAACATTCGTTGAACTAAGTAATTTTATATTTAAAAATAATGCTAAATAAATATTTAATTGAGCTTTTATAATATTTTATCGATTATGCACAATACCTTTTAAAAACACTGTGGAAGTTGCACTAACGAAATTACACCAAGTTACACTACAGAATGAGTTATTTAATAACATTTTTTTAAATCACACATTCAATAAAGAATTCTATATAATTTGTTTCGTAAAAATAACTCTTTTGAAAATAATGTCAATAATCTATCGAAATTGCAACAACCTCTATAATTAAAAATGAATAGAATCCGCCAACTTTCTGCAGTTATGCAATCTACCAAATGAAAATAAACGACTATCGTCTCCATAAATTGCTTCTTTTAGATCATCGGTTCTAACCAATAATATTTCTACTCCTTTCATTCGCACGATTTGCATAATCCGTGAAAATTATACCCAAGTAGAAAGTAAAATTAATAAAGTGCTGTGATACTGATACCTGTCGTTGTATAACTCACGGATCTAATCTGTTACTTGCATATTAATTTGAAAAGAAAAAGTATTTTAAAGTAATAAATATGGTGAATTCGTATTATACTGAAAATTCATGCTTTTAATTGTATTTGACAGTTACCAGTGGAAATAATCGAACTTTACAACACTCAGAAAAGTAATTCTAAAATTTTTATCGAATATTCAATATGCAAAGACATAAACGGACACCGAACGATATTGACCGAACTGTTCGGTAAAAATTTACCAGAATTTTCATATCTTTTGCGTAATATGTTACATCGTGTATTAAAAGTTTAATAAAAATTTTACTTAACAGATTCCGTAAATATTGTACAGCTCCCGCTTATATCTTTGGATTATCTAATGTTCGGTAAAAAGTTCAAAACTATTTATCTTGGTGAAGTAAATAAGGAAGAATACCGAGCCACAAATAAAATGCATCTAGATTATTATATTAACCAATTAAATTCGGATGTTTTACACAAATTTTGTTATAGAATATGATAACAAATTAATAAATTCGAAAATAAAAACTGTTATATTGAAACAAAATTTTTAATTAAACTGTTTAATTAAAACAAAACATTATGTTGAAGATTTATACTTTTGTGCATCTTCTCACATTTTTTAAGTACATACATGTAGCAGTTTTCATACGTTTAAATATTATTGTAGCATTTGGCACATATTATAAATATCAAAAAATGTTATCAGTTTGATACAAATATTTCCAGACTCAACGCTCAATTTTAATGTCTTTAATATGTTTCAGTAATCCAAACGTTAACAAAACATTATTCATGAATTAATCGAAAATTATACATGCGTGTTCGAATAATATTTGAATAAAAACTATATTTAAAAATTATCAAGATAAAGTGTTATTCGAAAAATGCCTAATTAACATTTCAAGAATGTAACCTTTATAACAAATTTATGTATTATTTAAAATATTGTTCGAATAGCGTATATAATATTGTACAATTAAATGTTTAAATAATTTTAATTATCATTTATTACATCATAATTGTCAGATATAAGCTAACAGCAAATATGTAACAAAATTTATAATAGAATCAATATCACTTATTAATGTTATTTCAATTTTGTCAAAAAAAAAACAAAAAAAAACAAAAAAAAAAAAAAAAAAAAAAAAAAAACAGTTCTAAACCGAAAATTCTTCTGGATTATATAAAAATAACAAATATAATACTATAAAATCATATTAAAACTAAAACATTA
>JABFOX010002291.1:0-11608 GCA_022817665.1 Axea sp. ZL-2020 | reverse complement strand
GGTGAATGAATTTAAAATCATATCATAAAAGAAAGTGATCTACAATTTTATAATAAAACTATATAGTGTAGATAACTTTTTATATATACTGAAGTAAGAAGTTAAATTAAATTCAATTTATAAAAAATTAATTTTTTTATAAAAACTTTTATGTTGTTTTAGTATATTTAGTTATAGTTTTTTTTTTTTTTTTTTTTTTTTTTATTTGTTTATTTTTTTTTTTTTTTTCATATATACTATAATAATGCATTGTATTACATATGTATATTTTTTATAAAATGTTATAAGATACATATTTTTATAAAATTACTTATATGTTTAAATTTAATATATATTAAAAGCAATCTCACCTGCTCCATAGCTCTTTTTATATATCGCTCGGGTAAATTTGAATATCTAATTGTTTCTTTTCCAAGTAATGATAAAACATTGAATTTTCGTGGCATTTTGGATTAATTTATTAATAATTTATCGAAAATAGACTCGTTTTATTTTATGGTATAGGATATTATGAGTTATGCAAACAAAACATGTATCATAACCATACTAAATATACTAGATGGACTAGGGGTGAACAAATATAATTCGATAAATCGAAAATAAATTATTTCAATAAACGTTTTTAGGAAAGTCGATTCTCCGTGATGTCAGTATATTAATAGTTAACATTTTTACATTGTTTATTTGTTTATTTAATTAAGAAATGTTATATAACTATGTTTCAGTATTAAAGATAATATTATTTTCTACTAAATATGAAGTTTATTTTTATTTTTTCATGCAATATTCCACAACATTTTTTATAATTTATATTATTTTTATTTATTGTTTCAGTTCATCTATTAATGATTAAATTTTTATTACATTTCTTATATGATGAAAAAATCGTTATACGTGTTAATTTCAACAATAAATATTTAAAATCAAGAAGTTAGTGTTTATTATATTAGTGTTATTTATAATGTAAAAATATTAAATGAGTATTTTTATTTATTTAATAGTTATCAATATAATCGTGCGAAAATGGAAAAATTACTGGATTGAAAAACATTTAATTTTTATCATGAATAATTAATAAACGGGAGAGGTTACTCAGCTTTTATTCATAATGATTACACATTTTCTGTGTCAGAATTATTCCGACATTTCAGGATGTAGTAATATTGTTTTAGTTTCCATACAACAACGCAATATATCAATAATGAGGTAAAAGTTCGACGTGTCAGGTTTTTTTTGTATAAAATAAGTTATTTATTTAAAAGGGTTACCTAATTTCAGATTGAACATATATGATTATATCAATTGTGCAATTAAATTTTTATGGAAAAAATGTAATATAATAATATTTTAGTGAAAATATGTTAGTTGTTCGCTTCAAAATATAAACATAATAGTAACAAAATTAAAAGCACATATTCTGTGAACATCTACTTTAAATTTTACCGCCGTTTAAACAAATTATAAAACTATCTTTCCATAACCCGTACAATCTGTTATTTCCACTCGTACCACTGCGTAGCGTAGATAACTTCAGTTTGATCAGTTTGTCTATATCAGATATTTTTTACTTTTAATAATTCTAGTACAGTTTTGGTGTTTGTATTATAAAACATTTTGGTGATAATTTTATTTTCAGTATTTTTTAATACTCCGCTGTGAATTGATTGGACTAAGTAAAGTATTTTTCATAATTCTAGTATGGTTTCACGTGTTAATTCTGAATTTTAATTAGACATCACTGTTATCACGTTTTCGAGTTTACACTTATGTATTTTAAAATAAAAGTATACAATTATATTATACATTTACACAGATAAGAATACAGACTTATTAAACTATTTTTAATTAATAATGCAACTTCAACTTGTTATATGTGATAAAAGAATAGTTTCTTTTATAATACCGTTATTAGCTTTAATAAATAATATAGATTTTTAATAAAATAATTATATATGTTTACGTTCGTATAATTAATTATTTATTTATAGTAATCTATAACTTTTGGACAGTTAAATTTGGTTAAAAATATTTTAATGAATATAAAATAACCATGAACAAATTTTAATTCAACATAACCTCATTTTATATACAAATTTTATGAATATAAATATAATTAATGAATACTTGACGTATGTTGTTGTTTGAGACTACTGATTATATTTTTAAAAATACAATTTATATAAACTGTCAGGTTTTTTAGTTATATTTTAAATTCATAGTTTCAAAATTATAAAAAAAAAGTTAAAAAATTTATATATATAAATATATTTTATATAGAAAATTACAATATACAATTCATTTATTTAATATAAAATAATATAAAACTTCAGAGAATATTCATTGTTTATATTAATATTTACAAAAAAATATAAACTTTTTTTTTCTATTTTTGGGTTATAGTTTAAATTTAATGTAAAATGGTCTAGATGATTTCTGATTAATTATACAAGTTTATAGTAAATAAGTGACTTTTGTTTATTAATAATCATAGTTTTAAGGATCATATACACCAATAACATCTCTTAACTTATTTGCATCATTGTTATAAATGAGTTGTTTATTTTAAAAATTTGGCATACCCAACTGAAGGCCTGCCCATAACAGTATGCGCCAGCAATAGTTTTACTGTCTCTTCTAATTCAAAATAATATCACAGGGATATTAAAATTATTTATTTTGCTTATACTTTAACAAAAATAAATAATCATTGTTTGTGAATTATTCTGTTCAGTGATGCAAATGGATTAATGATCTTTTAATAAATAATTCAATATTTAATCTAATAGTCATAATAATTGATAAAAGAACATCTTTAAATCCTTGGCATACAAATAAAAAAAAAGAAATTTGATGTATTGGAAAAATGAGATTTAATTTGACTTTATTATCCATATTATTGAGAAGGGGGAGCATCTAGAACATAATAAAAAACAGAATCGACACAGACTTCATAGTCAGCTGGAGATGGTTCTTGACAAGTCAGACTCCTTAATGTTTACAGTAGCATGTGTAATGCATGACAATCCAACTCATATTTCAGAATGTTAATTTTTATTGTATTTCAAGAAGTTAATGAAATCTAATGGATTAGTAACAGATTAAAATAAACCATAATATATAACTGATAATCATTAAGGATAACTGATCTGTTAAAGATCATTTGCGAATACTAAATCATTAATGTAAATGGCTTATTGGGATATAGTTGTAATCGTTAAATATTTCAATAGTAGATTATTTGTTTAATTCTAATTATTTTTTAAAAACATAACAAAAAATTTGTTAAGTTTATTATATTGTTTTTAAATAAATCTATATACATAGTTAAACATTATAAACAAATATATAAATGTTGTTTGCAAGTATTAAATAATTCTTTATTTTTAATGTTTTCAGTTATAAATAATGTCTTCGTGGAAAAAAGCAAACAAATCATCCCAAAAAATACACCGAGAGAGACATCAACCAGAATCCAGGAAAGATTTTGGATTATTAGAAAAAAAGAAAGATTATATTTCAAGAGCAAAATATTTTAATGAAAACAAAGAAACATTAAAACTACTTAAGAAACGTTCATTAAACAAAAATCCAGATGAATTTTATTTTCATATGATTAACTCAAAATTAGTTGATGGAATTCACAGAGAACAAAGTAAATCTGAAGAACATTCATTAGATCAGATAAAACTTATGCAAACACAAGATCTTAAATATATTGAATACAAAAGAAATATTGAAGCTAAAAAAGTGCAAAAAATGCAAAGTCAGTTACACTTGATTGATGCAGTGAATGAAACGAAAAATAAGCACACGTTTTTTGTTGATGATGATGAAAAAAAAGATTTTGATATATCAAAGAGATTAAATACACACCCATCACTTTTAAATCGAAAAACAAATCGTCCAACTTTAGATATGTTAAAGAATATGAAAATTCCAGATTTAGATGAAGAAACATTAGCTAAAATAGAACAACAAAAACATATGGCTTATAAAGAATTGCAGAAAAGAATGGAGAGGGAGAAAGAATTAACCATAGTTGAACAGAAATTGTACATTCAAAGAGCATTAAAAGATAGAAAAGTTTCAAAACCAAAAAAGATTCAACCAGCGACCAAGGACTCTGCTCCAATTTATAAGTGGAAATATGAAAGGAAGCGATAAAAACTGTTATTTCATTTGTATTTATTTCACAGTAATATAAAAATAAATTATATTTTGTAATTCCCCCAAAAAATTAATTTTAAAATAAAATAAATACAAATATATTTTCTTATAATTTAAATAATATTCTACTTTAATATCTAACAAAATGTCATAATGATACTAGTTGGATAATAGATATTATTATGATGTATTAAAATATCATTACATAGTATCTATATTCATGGGCAATATAAATAATAAAAGAATGAAAATAATTTATATATCTAATTAAGGATTCATAAATATTTATGTTTTTATTAAATTTGTTAAAATTAAATAATAAAATACAACTATTAGAAAATAAAAAGTTAATTGTTACAATATAAAAAGGATTTAATTAATAAAATATGAAGAGCCTTTAAAATCCATAAATATATGTAAACATCTAATTTGTTTATTTATATATAAATAAATAATTCAACATTAAACCTTTAAATTATTAATTTTATGAGATCAAATTGAAATGTTTTACATTAAACATTTTTAGTAATTCTTTATCTATTCCAAAGTTTATATTAAAGAATATAAGAGGATATTTTTTGGTTTCAGTTGTTTCAGAAAAAAATGATACGAACTGTAATTTGCTGAAGAATTTTAGTTTTTATGTTGCACATGAATTAAACATTTTCAAGCAAATAATTTTACTTGGAATAGCTTTCCATATTTTTAATAATTATTAAAAAATGGTTTATGTTCATTTGTACACTTGATTGCATTAGGTATGAATACAAGGCTTATTATATATATATATAAATATAATTTTAGTTTTGAAAATTAACAGTTAAATAAGATAGAATTGCAAGTATAAAATGTATAAATTTGTAAAGTGGATTTAATTTTTTTCGCATTTTTATACAAAATGACCTGAATTAAAATTGTATCGAAATGCATTCACATTTTCTCAAAAGCATAGTATATGATATTTACACCTCAACACTACACAGTTACACTACTTCTAATCCAAGATACAAATTGATTTTGTTAACTACGATTATTTGCCATCTGCTCACACAGCCTGTAGTTTTTAAAATACACTTGCATATCTAATAATAAATTCAGATTTTTAATTGAATAAATTCTTCCATACTTATAGAATTTCGCTTTTGTCAATTAATTAAAATATAATGCGTGATATAATTAATATTCACAAAGACACTAACTCCGTTACTATATCCTTGATATCTCGTTTTAAGGTCTTGTATCACGGATTTTTTCACAGTGTTAGTGTTTTTTTAAATACATATGAGATCACATATTATATTGTCATGTAATGATCAGGCCAAATTCAAAATTTTGTTCAACTTATAAATCTACACTTTTAATTAAATATGTCGACGCGGTTTGTTAAACTACGATTTTTTGGCGTCTGCTCGTACAGAGTATTTAGTTTTCAAAATACATCTGCATATTTAATAAAAAGTTTAAACTTATAAATTAAATAAATTCTTCCATAATTAGAGAATTTGGCTGGAATCATTTTATATATGTGTATAATGTGTAATACCATATTCATTTAAGAATACACTAACTCTGTGAAAGCATGACATAAAGTCTTAAAGATTTTTAGTGAAAATATGCTAATCTGGTAATCGAAGACGAATTTTAGGGATTTTCATTCATCCTCCTTTTGTTGGTACAGATTAGTTTTCAAAAACACCAGTAATTTATTTAATAATATTATAAAATACATTTATAACTACCAACAATTCTGCAAACGTTACAAACGAAATGTTACTAGAGTGGAATTTTAAAAGTTAGTAACAATACTAGTTATACGTAACAGATCATAACAGATAAGAATACATAACCTTCTACTGTTAGAATGTAAAAGTTAAAAAGAATATAGTTAAATTTAAAATATTTCTAAGTGTACATAAACGTTTGATTAAATTTTAACATTTTAATTAACACACATGAGTTAATCATTATAACAAATATGAAATGACTGTAATTATACTGTAATGATATAAGTACTTCATGGTATTTAATGACCGTTCATCATGTTAATTTCATTATACATATTACATATAAAAAACAGTATAATACATGACTATAAATTTTTATAAATTAAAAAGGTATGAAATTACAATGTATTATTTTAAATTAATTTTATTACGTGGTAATTTATGTATTATGTAGAAATATTGTTATTAATATAAACGTTTTGTAATTTACAATTAAAAATCAATAATTCATTATAATCTGAATTATTTTATTTAATTATAAATTTGTAAATTTGTTTGCATTAAAACAGGTGTTTCATATTGCTCGTAATTTATTCATATCTGTGTTTTTAGTTGAGAATAAAAATTGCAAATAAACAAAATAGCGATATAATACAAAATATTAAACATGATTAACCATATGGTTGTTGATATACAAGATATTACGCAATGAAAAAAAAATTTTTTTTAATGACAAAATTTGTATAAATATTGATTTATGCAAATAATTGTTTGTTATATATATATCTACTTTGTTAAATAGAAAATTAAGTATTAGAAAACCAATTTTTTGTATTGTTAAATTAATTTATTTCATGCTTATATTAACAAATTTAGTTAAAAATATAATTATTATAAAGTAACATATAAATATACATTTACAAAAGATGAATGATGTAAAATTGGTACAAGAACATTTTAAAAATTTATCCAAAAATTATAATTAATCAAATAATAAATAGACTGAATTAACATACTTTAAGAAATTTTTTTAATGACATTTGAAAAAAAGTATAAGAAATTGTGGAGATATTTACATTAAAGAATACGTTGAAAATTTAATTCTACAAAATTTTGAAGAATTATAATTTTTTACAATATCTCATAGATAAACATAAATACAAATATTCAATTAGAAATTTATTTACGTCTATTACAAATTTAACAAAATATTTTAAATTATTTTATTTTTTTTATCATATAAAGTTTACATTTTAGTAGTTTTAATTTTTTGAAATTACTTAATAAGATACATATTAAATTTAAGTAAACTAAACACAGAGGAATTTTCTAAATATAGTTTAAAAATGATGTAATATTTACTAATATTTTTTACTTTATATATCAATGTAATCTATATGTCTCAGGCTATTTTGTGTTATAATTTAGATGTGCATTAAAATTATAACATACAATAACCCAAGCAATATTGATTCTGTAAATACATTCGAATGAATTTTTTCTATCAAATTTAAAATAGATTTTCAATAATATATTTATTTCAGTGTTTTATTTTTAATTCTAAAACAACAGTTTTTAATGTTGAATTATAATTTGATTGTAATATTTTATACACATATTACAAATATTTTGATTTATATCAGTTAAACAATGTAATGTTTTATTATAATGCTTACTTTAATTAATGCACTGAATTTATTCATTATTATGCATACATATAATTTTGTATTAAAATACATTTTTATATAAATAATTTTTAAGTATTGTATGTGAAAAATATGATTTATTTTAATGTGTATTTTGTATATTGATATTTAGTTTAGTTTTTGTTTTTCTTATGTTAATAAAATAAAATCAACAAAACTTATATTATTATATAACATTTATATGATTATATAATAAAATCTAGTGAAATGTAAATTCAAATCAAAATATATGTGTAAAATTATGGCTGTATCAAAGTACCATAGTATCAATATAATATTTTATCATAGAAAAAAAGATTTTATTTTCAAAGCTAAAAATGAGTTATAAATAAAGTTTAATTAATAAATAATAAATTTGTATGATAGCTAAACGTTCTAATTGCACTAATTTATTTGTTTTTTAAGGAAATAGAAGAATATTTATTACTGGTTTATAATAAACTTGTAAAAAAATATTTATTTATTATTAAACATTAATCATAAATAATAAATATTTATTATTTACAACTATCTTGTACAAAAAATAATGTATAAGCATTTGTTAAATAAACCAGATATTGAATACAGCTAATTTGTTTTATAAATACAATTTTTATTAAAATTTCTTTTTTAAGCATTATGAATTCAGTTTTATGTTTCATTCTTAATAAAATTGAAATTCCTGTTTTATCTTTATTATTTTATAATTACTTGCTTTAGAAATGTTTTATTTTAATTTCTTCATACTGTTTTTTCTATTTTACAGGATAGAAATGATTTTAAGAAAACTATGAAATTGAGTTTGAATATGTTGCTAGAAAAGCTTTAACCAAAGCCAAAATGATTCTTATTGTATTATTGTTTTTTATCTTTCATCAAATAAATGTAAATGGCATTCGTCATTACAACAAAAAGGATTTAATATCACTTCGTGAAGAAGTTCGTGTAATGTTCAATCATGCCTACTCCAGCTACCTCGAATATGCATATCCTTATGATGAACTGCGGTCTTTAAGTTGCGATGGTTTTGATACATGGGGCAGTTTTTCATTGACTTTAATAGATGCTTTAGATACTCTTGCAGTAATGGAAAATTATAGCGAATTTCGCAGAGTGGCTGAACTGATTAGTAACAAAGCTGATTTTGAAACAAACATTAATGTTTCTGTATTTGAAACCAATATTCGAGTAGTAGGTGGACTTTTGAGTGCTCACTTACTATCCAGAAAAGCTGGCATGAAATTAGAACCGGGCTGGCCTTGCAATGGGCCTCTATTACGACTTGCTGAAGATTTGGCTAAAAGACTGATAGTTGCCTTTGACACTCCAACTGGAATGCCATATGGAACAGTCAACCTCAAATATGGAGTACCTGAGGGCGAAACTAGCATAACTTGTACAGCGGGAATTGGAACCTTCCTTCTAGAATTTGGAACTCTATCACGTCTTACTGGAGATCCTCTTTACGAAGAAGTTGCAATGAATGCCATTAAAGCTTTGCATTATTATCGATCCAATATTGGATTAGTAGGAAATCATGTAGATGTTCTAACAGGACACTGGACTGCCCAAGATTCTGGTATTGGTGCTGGAGTAGATTCTTATTTTGAATATCTTGCTAAAGGAACTTTATTATTTCAGAATCCAGTTTTAGCAACCATGTTTCATGAACACAAAGCTGCCATTGAAAAATATATTCGCAAGGAAGACTGGCATCTTTGGGTATCTATGACGAAAGGTCAAGTAACCCTACCTGTGTTCCAATCTTTAGACGCTTATTGGCCAGGAGTTCTTAGCCTTTTTGGTGAAATTGACGATGCAATGAAATCATTACACAACTATCATCATGTATGGAAACAATTTGGGTTTACACCAGAATTTTACAATATTCCACAAGCTGAGGCTGGAATTAATAGAGAAGGATATCCATTAAGACCTGAGCTTATAGAATCTGTGATGTATTTATATAGAGCTACAAGGGATCCTTATTTAATAGAAGTAGGACTTGATGTGCTCAGAAGTTTGCAGCATAGTGCGAAAACAACGTGTGGTTATGCCACAATAAATGATGTTAGGGATCATAGGAAAGCTGATAGAATGGAGTCATTTTTTTTGGCTGAAACCACGAAGTATCTATATCTACTGTTTGATTCTAATAACTTTATTCACAATGATGGAGAAGAAGGGGAGGTTATCAAGACACAATGGGGAGAATGTGTAGTTGATGCGGGTGGATACGTTTTTAATACTGAGGCACATCCAATTGATCCAGGAGCATTAAGATGTTGCAGTCAACACCCATTTAGTATCTTCCCAGAGAAAAGATCAAAAATAAAAAAGTTTGTTGCTATGAACAGTTATGATAAAGAAGCAGCTAATTACAAAATATTTGAAGATGATGAAGACATGAGATTAAATTACAATCATATGTCTATGTCAAAGCTTTCTGATATTAAAAATAATATAAAAAATAAAAATGAAAATAATTCAGAAATAAATAAAAGTTCAACTAAATCTAATATTTTTAGCGAAGAAAGTAATATAAAAAATACTTCTTATAATAAGACAAATGTAGATGTTGATCAACCAACTTTGCAACAAAAATCAACGAATATAGAGTATAAAGCTGATGCTGACCATGTTCAAAATATTGTACCTTTCGAATCTGTTGTTTCAAAATCCAGCACGGAACAAGAAACAAACGATAATAAAAGCAACCAAATGAATAGTAATATTAATAATCATAACAATAGTAGTAATAGCAATACGATTAATATTTCGGATTATATCATACAGAAAAAAAGTACTTTCGAGCCACAAATTATGTTAGAGAATATCAGAAAGAATAATTTATATTTTAAAAACGTATCAATTTTAGGATATCAGTATCTCTCTTGTCAATCTCAATCATTTTTACAAAGAATATCTATTATTGGAGAATTTTTTTAGAAATTTAATGATTGAATAAATAGTTTTATATTTAAAATGTATGAGACTTTATTCATTTCATTTAGACTATTGCGATTTAAAATAGAAGTTAATTAAAAAAATAAGGGAGATTTATATAAAAAAATGTGTCAGTAATTGTGCACATAATTTTGAGTTAATCCTTGCAAATTTTCTGTATTTTAAAATCAAGTTTAAATAATTTCTTTGTTATTTCACAAATTAGTTTGTTATTTTTGATTTTATCACAAAGTTAATGGTATTTATAGGAATGTTTGTTTTCAAGAATATATTTTTTTTCTGTACAATTAGTCTTTATGGTGATTTATATAAACAAATATGGTTTTTGTGTATTTTTTTTTTTTAATTTAAAATTTTGATATTTTTTATACACATGACAATTTAAAAATATGATATTTAATTTCATTTAATTTCATTTTAAATGTAAAATGTTTTCCATGTAATGTTTCAACAAAAATTACTGTTAAAAAATTAGACAAGACTAACAATATTAACAAAAACAAGCTAACAATATTAAAATATTGTCTCAGTAAGAATTAATAAATACAAACTCAGTATTTTGAGAATCTTAAATTTTAGATATGAACACATTTCAAGATCTCGTTGTCATCACATGCAGATAAATTTAATATGAAAAGCAAGCCTTAAACATTGTTCTTCAGCATATTTATAAAATTTAAAATTCCTGAAATTGGAATATCAAAGTAATAACCTGTGTTTATGTATATTTGAATTAACAATTTGGATTAAAAAGCTTTTTAAGGCCAATAACTGAAGTTAGCCATAAAACTGATAAGTGAGATGTTTAATTAAATTAACCAAACTAACTAAATTAATAAGACTAAGTATACAAATAAAAATTTCATATTAAAGACAAATAGTTAGGAGTTATCTGAATTTTAAAAGAAAATAATTATAATTTCAAATATTTAATCATAATTAAATTTTTTTATATAAATAATAAAAATAATCTAAAAGTCTCGAATTTTAATTTTTCTTTAATTTGAATTACATAAATTTAATAAAATGCTCTAAATCATAATAAACCTTTTAAATCACTTATTT
>JABFOX010002290.1:0-11610 GCA_022817665.1 Axea sp. ZL-2020 | reverse complement strand
CCTGTAAACTGGAAAGTAATTCAAAATGTCACTGTCCGTGAATATGTTACTTGTAAAAATTAACATCATACCTGACCTTAGAAACATGAGAAGATCCATATTTATGCTACAGGGTCACCAAGATCTAATAGATTATTCCACTTGCGATAGAGCAAGGGAAAGAAAGAGGGAAAGAGAGTGTACACCAGAATTTTCTTTTGATATTAATACACACAATATGCGTAACAGCACAAATGTATTACAAAGTGATTAATTAATTTTACGTTTTTTTCACCATTAATTTCTTATCGTAAAATTGAAGGTCTTTGTGAGGTTAATTGCTTTAGAATGTATATACGTACATAAATTTATAATTCTAAATGCGCAAATACCGGAAAAAATTGTACACTCATGACTGGCGTGGAAAATAAAAGGATCAAACCGCGGCTTTTCTTGCTTCATTTCTTACTCTTGTACAGAATAAGAGGATGAAACGTAGAAGAACCAGTTTCATGCTTCAGCAGCTTCACTGTCGTTCTCGAAATCATAGATCTTGTAACATTTTATGAATTTATGGTGAATACAATTCTGGAATAACAAAACAATTTGTATCATTAAGTTATTATTTAATTAATGCCGTGATTTATATTTGACAATTTTATTTTGATATTTGAATAAGAACGACTACGGGTATCAGTTTTAACACTGGAAAGACGGTTGTAATGAGCGATAAAACGGGACAATAAATTTCGTGCACAGAAGATGCAAAGCAGTCAGGTGATTGTCAGAGTATCATCGGAGTATGAGCGGTTAATGGTAATGAACTTTCGCGAGGCAAGGCTGCCGGCAATGATTTCATAACAGAATGGCTTTACTCTTGAGCCTTGTAATGTCGCAGCATCGACTGTGTGCAACCGAAAGGAGATAGACAGATTACCGTACGAGTCACGCAAAACGAAGAAGAAAGAAGTTACGTCTTATACAATAACTTAGAACAACCTGACAACTTACTCGAAGCAACACATCTATATTATTTCAATAACTTTAATAACCACTTGACACGTGTATACGTCTGTCCGTTTGAATGAAATATCAATAATAGTTTAGAAATCATAATTCAAGTCATTTCTCGCTGAATGAATTCTCTCGTAATTGCTCGAATAATGATTTCTGATTGTTGTGAATTCAATGACCTCAATTCATTAATACGTAGTTACTGATAATTTATGCGAAGAAATTAATTTATTCAAACTGCGATTCAAAGAAAATGAGATAAAGAGGATGAGAGAAGAAAGAGAAAAATGGACGCCCATGATCCATAGTTGAAATGAAATTGGTTGTATCCCATGTATCAAGGGCTCGCTGTAACAAATGGCCGCGAAAGTAACACGTGTGAGAACTTATCAGCTTTTAGTTTTATCAAGTCAAACAAATCTCTTGTTGCCGGAAATGAGACGCAGCCTGTTGGAGTTAAGTAACTAATCGGTCTCGCACGCGAGGATTCGCCACTTACATCGCAGCCTTAGAAACGTTGCAGATATAATGCATAGTCAAATTCCCTCTTCGAAAATTTACATTAAGTTAACTTTAGCTCTATCAAGAGTATCTATCACCCCGGAAACTCTGAGATGTTGTTATACATAATTATTTTGTAGCACAGTTGTTTAAATTTTAATCACTCGTATAAATTAATTTGCAAACAATATCAACATTCGAATAGAATTGCCGTTCTGAACTTATTAACATATTTTTCATCTACCTGCTGGTTAATTTACCGATCACGAAGCAAATCGATAGTTTCGAATTCGCTCAAATGAACCCATTATGCCTTCGTGACAACAGAGATGATGTTTTGTCGTGATTCCTTTTACTTCCCATACCGCTAGCTATTCCTATACTGACCACAAAGAGTGGCACAAAAACGGAATTAATCGAAATTTGATTGCGGGACAGATTTATTTTCGATAAGGTTCAGTCAGGCAATGTCCAAATCGATTATTCGGTAAATTATTTGAACCATATGACTCATCGTACGCTATTTACTTTGTTACATATTCCGTAGAGGAAATTTTGCTTTGGGAAGTTTTATCTTTAAAAATTAATTAACCTTTTTCTCCCAACAAAATAATATTTAATTATGTCCATTGTTCGCTAATTACTTGCTAAATTTTGTTTCATAAGAATCCAATCTGAGTTGCAAGTTTGATTACATCACCATAATAGGACAATCATTTCACACGATTACGTGCCAAACTTTGATCGTGGAGGTATGCAGCTTAATGCAGGACACGAGTCACGATTAACTCCATTCAACGCCTCAGTGCTTTTGGAATTCATTTATGCATAACTTCTTTCGAAATAATGAATTGTTCACTTTTAACATTTTTTTGTTTTCGAGTTTACATATTTTTACAGCAGTTCATATTAAGGAAACGCATAACTGTAAAAATTTTCTTGAAGAAATAGTCTTTAATGTTTGAGATAAAGGACAGAGGGAACGAACTTTTTTATTTATTTTTTTTTTTATTCGTATTACCCGAATAGATGAACGACAGCAAGAAAACTGACGAGAATTAAACATCTATGCTTCTACCATATGCGCTTTGAATTACGCAGACTGTTGAATATAACCCACCCTCCGACGGGTAAATGTATCCCGGTAGTAATTACAATGATAAACGTGGCATTCTAAAAGGACATTCGCACGGCAGCTTAAGCTTTCTTGCACATTTAACAATAATAATTCATCCTTCATACGAAGTACTTTGATATGCAAATTATGCAGAATAATTTCTTCTTCTGGCATTTCTATCGTAAATAGCAAATCTAGATAATATGTGGTCTAATAACAATAAACAATTTCCTTGTTAAACAGATAACGAGGCGCTCTAAATGACATTATTTTTTTTTATTTCAGCACCGGTGTATGATCAAGATACCACACAAGTAGCAGAATTTAATGGAGGTATGTACGCACATATTCACTACTGCCCATAAATTCACTGAATGCATAATAAGTATTATCCTCAAATTCATTCAAAGTCAAACATTAGTACTACCATTATAATTATGATTAATATGTTATTACATAAAAGGTCTTTGTGATTTGTTTAGGAGCTAGCACTTGTTACTATAATTACAAACATTATCAAGAGGGCGATCGGATAATAACAAATGAACCATGTTTAAATTGTACGTGCCATAACCGGATGTTAATGTGTTACTTGAGAGTATGTCCATTTACGAAAGCAATTGGTCAGGATTGTACGGTTGAAAAACGTCCGGACCAATGTTGTCCTGTTATAACGTGTCCAGAAGTACCTGTACAACTTCTAACGTCAACAACGAGTTCACCTTCGTCAGATTCGACTGAAGTCGGCTTCCATGATAACTACGGTTGCAACGTTAACAACTTGTTCTACGCCGATGGTGCACAATTACCAATTGACTATCACAATCCTTGCGAGTTATGTTATTGCATTAGAAACAGGACAACGTGTGTTATGCAAGAGTGCACGCTCAATGTTGCAGGGTGCAAGCCCATCTACCAACCAGGTGTCTGTTGTCCAGTAAAATATGATTGCGGTACGTATGTAACTATAATTTTACCAAACTACTTTATTGATTTATTACAATATCGCTGGTAATATTCGAGTATACAAATACTCAACTTTTAACTGAAACTAAAAATTAATTCAACGACGAATAAATTTAGCAAATCTATACGTTGATAATTATTAATACGAATGTCAATCGTTCACGGATTATTCTTAATTTTACTGTAAGATTTACATTTGTCCTACACTTTATTAGGTAAATTAAACTTACATTAGTAACAAAATAATATTAACAGATTACGATGAACACGCTGAAACAACGGTTAGACCTACGCCTGGATTGATTATGACCACCACAATCGCACCTGGTATCGAACCTCAATGTTTCTACGAAGGTAAAATGTACGAAGATGGAGAACTGATTTATTCAACAAAGCCTTGCCAGCATTGCTATTGCTTCCGCGGTGATATCGCCTGCGCTATTCAAGATTGCGGAACGCCTATGAAAACGCATGGAAAGAATTGCACTGCACTGCCACCGCCTGATGGAGAATGCTGTCCAACCACGTACCAGTGCGGTAAGAATACATTTTATATTAACAAATATCTATTGGCAAATGATCAGAATCTTGTGATTTGATTTTTTGCATATAAATCAGATATTCAAATAAATATTAAAAAATTATTTATTAATTTTTTGTGTTAGAATTAAAGTGTTCACCCATATATTCTACATTAATTTCGAAATAAAGAATATATACTTTAAATAGCAATAAGTAAAATTAAAATATTAGATGAAAGAATAATAATACAAATAAAATAATTAAAATTTGGCTGTAATATTCAATAATACACGTGTTTTACAAATTAAATACATCTAATAAAATTTTTATTTTACAGATAGTGATTATGATAATAAAGTAACATCAATTCCAGAAGAAGAAACACAAAAAGCGATACTTGAAGAAGAAACAACTGAAACAGAGGAGAGACAAACGACCACTACTGTGTCTTCGACAACTTTGGAAACAGAGCACAAACCACATATTCCGGATGAAACTTACCCCGGTGAGGACAATGCTATTCCTGAAGATCATAGTACCGATGAACTGGTCACGGATGATTCATCTACTCCAACGACTGAAAAATCATCATCATATCCATCATCTACAGAAGATACACAATTTACTACACCACCTAGTCTATCTAGCAAGAAAGATAAAGACAGTACTCCCGAAACAACAGAAGTCCCATTGATTGATGAACAAACCACAGAAGAGCAAAAGAAAGTTACTAATAAAGCTTTAGAAACTTCAACATTGAGTGATAATGATATGTTAACTACCATATCCGATGAAGAAATATCTATTTCTACAGAGAAAACAGAAACTTCTATTAAAGAAGAAATGACAACGAAAATATATTCAGAATCTCCTGAAAACGTAACAATGAAAGAATCAGTTGAATCTAGTAGTTCTAGTTTTTCACAAGAACCTCAAGACGTGGAAAAAGAAACTACAACTACTTATGATTCACAATATACCCCAGAACATGACGAAAAAGAATTACTTCCAACGGAAATTACAGAAATTGATGAATCAACTGATAAATCTACTCTTGAAAATAAACTAACGACATATAAACCAAGTAGTTCAAGTGACAAAGAAGAAGAATCAAGTACATCGTCTAGCAGTACTACTGAAAAATCAACTGAAACAGTAATACCAGAATTGGTTGATCAAACAGAATCGTCGGTTTCAGTCAGGACATCAACAGATTTTAGCACTAAATTAGATGAAGAACAAACTGAGAGAGAAAGTATAAGCACCGAAATAAGCGAAAGTACTACAAAACGAATTCTTGAAGCATCTACTGAAATGGAAACGGTTAATACAGAAGAAACGATATTAAGCAAATCAACAGAACAGCCAAAGTTAAGTACAGAATTACATAAAGACATTACAGATTTTACATCTTCAACTGAAAATATTTTAGATTTAACAACAAAACCTATAGATACAGATATAACTGAAACTGAAAAACTACCGGATGTCGAAATAACCACTAAATCTATTAAAGAAGATACAACAACCAAACAATCAGTTACAATTCCTATCGCAGAACGCATGCCAGAGCATAAAGCAGAAGACAAAGACTCCGTTCCTGAAATTGAAATGACAGCAGAACCAGTTGATTTAGATAATGAAATAACACCAGAAGTACCTGGAAGCTATTTACCTCCTGTTACTTCCAGCACCGATAAAGAAGACATTACTGTTACAGAAAGCTCTGCAGAAGTAACTGACTCCACTAAAGATTTAGAGTCAACAAGAAAAACAGTATTTAGAACGGATGATTTAACCCCACAACCATCAACTGAAATAACTTTGCAACAAGAAATTGAAAAATCTCAAACAGAAACATATCCCACACCTGTCACTTTATATGCAGAAAATAGTACTGAAAAACAAGAAGTATCTACTACAACAACTGTTACTACAACAACTGTTACTACAAGCGAATCAACGTATGTAACTGAAAAAGGTATAAAACAATCAACAATGAAGTTACCTGAATTAACAGAAGAAATACCAACAACTATGTCAAGTACTGAAAGAGACACTACTGAAACAGTAAATACAGAACCTCATGAAATTATTTCAAGTACATCAGAAAAGCCAAAGTTGACTGATGAAGAAGTCAGCTCTACTTCAGAAATACCTGTTGAACCTACTAAAACAGAAGAACCTTCTTACACGACAAAATCTCCGGAAATAACCAGTACTCCATATGTAGAAAGTGATGTTAGTTCTAGTTCTACATTCGCAGATGATAATATAAAAACATATACTACTGAAATATCAAGTATGGATCAAACTATGTCTACTGAAATTTTAGAAGATACACAGAATGTAACAGATAAA
Organism: Axea sp. ZL-2020; assembly: GCA_022817665.1. Taxonomy (NCBI): domain Eukaryota; kingdom Metazoa; phylum Arthropoda; class Insecta; order Hymenoptera; family Scelionidae; genus Axea; species Axea sp. ZL-2020. The sequence continues at coordinate 5,150 of JABFOX010002290.1, read as the reverse complement.
TCTGAAATACCAATGGATTTAACGACTCCATCTGAAACTGAAGATGTTAAAGAACATAAATTAACTACTACAATTATGACTGAAATGAAACAAGAAGAAACGCCTTCTACGGATTCATTAATGACCAAAACTCCTGTTAAAGACGATGTTTCTTCATTAGAAACTACAACAGAATATACATTTGAAAAAACTTCTACTCAGAGTCCAGAAGAAGTATTTTCAACGGGAAATGAAATGCTACATGCATCAAGTGAAACACCTATTACTGAACAGAAAATCACAGAAGCAAGTGCAACAGATTATACTTTAAGTACTGAAGTAACAACTAGTGAAAATGAGCGTACAACTGTGAGTATAAAGGAACCAGAAAAAGTTACACCAACTGATTCAGTTACTGAAATGCAGACATCTGTGGATACAGAGCAACAATCAATAACTCCCGCTGCATCAACAGAAATTTCTGTAGAAGAAATAACAAGTAAAATAACTACAGAAAACATATCTCAAATGGATTCATCTTCACCTGCAACCCATTTAGATACAGAAACTCCAACCGAAATTTCATTAAAAGAAGACATAACAACAGAAACTACAGCAGCAATTAAATTGACTACTGAACAAATTATAACAAATATTCCCGAATTAGAAGAACGCTTAGGAAATACAGAAAAGGAACCAATCGGTGAAATTGAGAATGAAACAATGAAGCCTATGACTTCTGCACCAGATCATACACCCGAAACTCCCTCTATCGAAGAAAAAACTTTAAGTTCAATTGCTCCTAAAAAGGAAGAATCGAAAACTGAAATGTCAACTATTCCAGAAATAATTACTCCTGAGATAACACAATCTCCGGATAAGGAATCTAGTCATACTACTGAATCAACTCAAACTAGTAGAGTATCTACAATTCCTGTTATACCAGAAATTCGACCACAAATGGGTATACCTGGTGAAGGTAACTGTCTTGTCGATGGACAATCTTATAGTAATAACTCAGCTATTCCACCTGCTAATAATTGTCAACTTCGATGCCGCTGTATCAGTAGCATCGTTCAATGTGATCTTGTTCAATGTGCACCACCACCATCCAATCGTGAAACTTGTAAACCAATTCATAATATCAGTGATTGTTGTCCTACATATAACTGCGATACTATTCCTACAATTGAATCTGATAGTCATGTACTTGAACATCAAACTCCTGTGTCACAGGAAGAATCTGATAATCAAAAAACTGATATACCAGAAATGCCAGAAAGTGGAATTTCACAAACAACACTTAAAACTATTGATGAGCATTCATTGATAACAAGCGATCTTCCTTCAACGACTGAAATGGTATCAGATGAAGATATTACAACAAAATCTGAACAACCTTCAACTGTGAAAATTGATGGTATTTCTAAGTCTGTCACTGCTCCAGAAGAAAATGTATTCCCAACGTCTATATCAACTACAATTTCGGAAGAACATGTAACATCCACAGAACTACCTGAAAAATCTACCGAAAGTATAGAAGATATAACAAAAGATCATACACCTTCTGAAAAAACTCATACAATAAAATCATCTACTGATGAAGATACAATTACTGTTGGTTTAATTACAGAAAAAACAAATATATTGGATGAAACACTGCAAGCATCGAAGAAGCCTGTTGACGAGTCAACTATTAAATATGATGAAGAATACCCATCATCCACCGAAACTCAAACTACGAAGCCACTTGATGATAAATTAACAACATCTGATATTGATGAGACTAAAGCTGTACAGCCCTCTACAACTACTCCTCAAGTAACTGTAAGTGAAAGTATAAGTTCGACCCTCGAATCTATGACTGAGAAAATATCAACTGAATCAGAACCTATTGATGAAAGTTCACCTACAGATAAACTTATGACGGAGACAACACCTTTAGATGAAAATAAAACGGAATCTAATCCCGAGGAAGATTTATCGATATCTGAATTGCACACTACGATTAAACAACCTGAAGAAGAATTTACAACATCTTCTGAACAATTAACATCTACAGAAGAATTAATTGAAAAACATACCGTAAATTTAAGCACCTCATCTGAAATGCCAGAAGATGTTGCACAAGTTGAAGATAAAACTACATCATCATCATTACAACCAGAAATAGAAGAATCATATACGCAGAAAGAAAGTGATAGTATAACTTCAAAAATTCCTGAAATTGTAGAAACCACAGTAAGAAGTGAAGATTATTCTAAAATTCCAGAAATGGATACTTCTTCCAGACAAAGCACTGAAGTACCATCAGAAGAAGAAATAAGTACTATAACTTATACTACGAAAATACCTGTCGAAATATCTACAGAAAGTCAATCAACATCATTCATCACAGAAAAGACAACTACTACAATTCAGGAAATTATAAGCCAAACAGATAAACATGCAGACGAAACAACGGATACGTCGTCAGGAATTTCAGAAATACCAACTGACGCTACTGAAGAATCTACTGAAATGAAAGAAGAATCTAGTGAAATGCCCGAACAAAATGATAAGTACACAACACCGATGGATCATGTAACGGAAATTTCTGTAGAAATAACTAAAGAAACCGATAAAGCACATACTGAGGAACAAACTACTGAATATTATGAAGATAAAACACAACCTTCATCATTCAGTCAAAAACCTGAAGAACCAACCGAAAAATTAGACATTACTACTGAAACTGTAGAAAAGAGTACGGAGTCTGTCCAAGAAAAGGAAGAGTTAGATGAGCAAGGTATAAAATCCACCGAACCATCACCGAAAGAAACTGATAAACCTACTGAAAGTCCAGAAAGTGATGAAAAGATCTCAGAAGAACCTATATCTTCGACTCCAATTGCAAAAGAAACATTAAAACCCCTCAGTGAATCATCAACTACTAGTGCAGAACAAGAAGAAACATCTCCTAAAGAAGAGATTTATGGAGTTACAGATGAAACTTCAGAAATTTCTATAAAATCTCAAACAACAGAACTTCCAGAACATGAGAAACCACCTTCAAGTGAAATTCCATCTTCAGTCGATGAAAATGTAACTACATTGGATGACATTTACAGTACCATGAGTCCCACAATGTCCTCTTCTACTATTTCCGAACTTCCAGAAGAAGAAACAATTCTAAAAATGACTACAGAAAAAACAGTTACCGAGTCTACCGATAAAACAACTGATTTGATAGAAGATAAGACAGAAACATCGGAAGAACCAACAACATTGAAAAGTACAACTAGTAAACTTCCTGAAAGCACTGTTGATGTTATTACAGAAACCGAAACTGAAAAAATGTCTAGTACGGATGAAGAGCATTTCACCCCAATGCATTCTTCTACTTTACCTGAAGAGGAAAAACAACCAACAACAAGTAAAGATCAGTTGATTCCAGATCACACATCACAATCATCTGAAGAAACAAAAGCTCCGATTCAGACAACTTCGGAATTACCTCTTACGGAAACAACAAGTGAAGTGCCATTAGAGACAAAAATACCAGAAGATATTTCTTCAGAACCATTAACAACTGAAACCTCAAAAGCTTCAGAATCAACTACAGGTGTAGAAAAAAATATAACTGAAACAGAACCTGAAGTGACTGAAAAGACTACTGGTATAGAAGGAATGTTAGAATCTACATCGAAACTATCAATACCAGAATCTACAACAGAATCTGCATCTAACGAAACAGTGACAGAAGAACATACACAGACACATTTAGACGAACATCCTCCTGAAGTTCCTACTAGCTCTGAAGTGTATGAAGATGGTGAAGGTCATTTGCCTCTTGAACCTGAAGAACATGATTATAATCATACGATAGAAGAAGATCATTCCAGTACTGCTGCTCCAGAATATCCGGATCAAACAATACCCGAAGACAATCCTAATTTCCCAATCAGTGGTGGAACTTATATTAATCCTGATGAAGATTATGATGAAGATGACCAGGCGATTTACGGTCCAGGAACTTGTCGATATGGCGGAAAAGTTTATATGTCTGCTCAACAAATTCCAAGGGATGATCCTTGTGATTTCTGTTTCTGCTTTAGAGGAGACATTATTTGCTTACAGCAAAGTTGTCCTCCACCAATTCCAGGCTGCCATGAAGAACCAATCAGTGGATTCTGTTGTCCAAGATACGAATGTCCAGTGTCAATGGCATCATCAGTCAATTTAACTACAACAACTACAACTACCACGACAACATTACCACCTCACTTTTTATCACACGCATACAAAGGAGCAGTCAAACGAAGTGGGTGCCAAGTAGGCGGACAAGTATACCGTGTTGGAGAAATTATTAAATCGGCATCTGGGCCGTGTCTTCAATGCACGTGAGTTGCATATTTTACATTAATCTACTTATTAATCATGCAATCAAAGGCAAATAAGTAATAATACAATTTTAACATTTACAGATGTGGAGGGGATGGTAATATGAATTGTGATCCTCGAGTGTGTTCGCCAGAACCAATGTACAGGCAAATGGTAGCAGCTGCCACTAGCAAACGGAGGAGATGAGCCGCCCATGTATTATTTGTGGATATGGCAACTAAAGAAATTATGAGAATGAGAAGAAGTACTGTATAAAAGTGAATTTAAATGTTATTATTCTAAACTATCTAAAACCGCGGAACACAGACAATAATGTGCTCGGCGATTATGAACTGAGTGGCCAAAACGTAAACATTTATACATAATAATTATGTTTTATATATATATATAGATATATATAAGGAGATAAAATAATTATAAATAAGGCGCGTTTGTTGTGCCAAAACGTGACGCGATAGATCGGACATAAATAACGACGAAAAGCGAAGTTCGTGTTACCTTTAGTTACGCGGTTGCACTTCGTGCAAGATTTTCCACGAATATGACGATGTGGATAAATTCAGTGGACCCCACGAAACTTACGACTGTGCCTTCGTTAGTGACAAAACTAATGGCACTAACTATGAAAACAACATCGGCAAAAAAACGTAACCACATCATCGCCAACAGCGTCCTCAAGGGAATGTGATCGGTTTTTTGTATTTTTTTTTTTTTTTTTCATTTTTTTGTTTTTTTTTTTTTTTTTTTTTTTTTTTTTTAAATTATATTTTATTATTTTTTTTTTTAAT
>JABFOX010002289.1:0-11615 GCA_022817665.1 Axea sp. ZL-2020 | reverse complement strand
GTTTATTTTTATTATTTCTGGTTTGATTCTTTTATTTATCCTTAATTCCTACCTTTGTGCTGTCCATTTTTGACCTCGTAGATTGCTGGGAAATTGCTTGGGGGTTTCAAATTTTAGGACCAGCGCGGCCTCATTTTGGTTTCTGGATATTTTATCTTTTCAAGTTCTAAAATTTGCGTCGAAGCACGATGCTCATTACCGCAGTATTTTTCTTGGTTGGCTAGTCGGAGAATTCCAAATGATTCGACGTACGCATTAAAACGCAAATTATATACGTAATTATTAAAAATTCAGTAATTTTAAAAAGCACGACTCTTTTTTGTTCACAGAAAACAACCTGTCGCAAAAACAATTTTTCAATACAATTATCGACGTTTTTTGCAAAACCGCCTTTCAGGTCGAATCAAGAAAACCCCTTCTGCACTGGGAGCAACTCTCCCCGCTTCAACTCAAAATCAACCGTTCATCAATAATTGAGCAAAATGATTGGTTCGTTCGAAAGTCCTTCAACGAAAACTGTGTTCGAAGAAATTCGGTAATTCCGATTCAACAGTTCCATTTTTTACACAAATTTAACATCCGATCAATCCTTTCATTATTCTTACTTAAAGACAACTTCCAAGCAGGAACTTCGATCTGCTGAAGAGAAAAGTCAAGACGCCCGTTTGGAATCTGAATTGATGAAGATCAGTGAAGTTTTTGACACAATCGTTGAAGCCACTTTCGACATGTAAATAAGTACTTGGTCTTATCGTTTCTGTTTATTTCTAATTAATTATATAAAATAACTGTATCAGTTCTTCATAAATCACCCCGTATGATTATATCAGTTTAATCATTATTTTAAGATTTGGGAGCGAATTTTGTTTCTTGTTGATCCAAGAAACGTTAGTAAAGAAGAATTGAACAATTATTTGGCATTTTATTGGACACTGAATGAAGACATTTTTATGGAAGACGAGACAAGTTTCTACTCTCTACCGCCATGTTTCCATAACGAAATAAGGATACCGAGAAATTTATTTCACTTCTTAACGAATCTTTCGAGACAAGGCAAACAACAAAATTTCGAATGAAAAATGCAATATTCAATGTATAATTGTATGAGGAAAAATGAATTTTTTTCGAACGGCTAGTTCTTTTTTTAAGTCTAGAATAAGCATTTCGAAAGATACTATGTATTTATCTATCTAAAGCATAACAACGTAAATATAAATATAAAGAGAACAGCGTACATGTCTGTATAGATATTTCCATAGACATATAGATAATTAAACAGATCGAGGGAAAGAGAAATTCCCCGACCTAGCCGGTTAATCACCACAGGCGAGGGGCTTGTCCTGACTCGCCTCTATCCAGCATGGTGCATCCTCAGGTTGCTGTTCTACCTGTCACAGCATCCACCTCAGGCACTATTTTCACACGCGAATTACCGACGTGTCGTGAAAATTCGCCAACACTCACGGGTACACACACTCGCGGACGAAACGAATTATTTACTTGCACGTAATAATGCCACATGTTACGGCGACGGCGTGACTCTAATTACTAGCTGATTCAAATTAATACTGACCTCTCACGGATTTTTTTCAAAAAAGAAACCGACTGGCGCACTAGTGGGGCGAGAACGATGCGATCTATCCCTCGTTTCATCAATGTTTTTATCGATATGCCTTATTTAAATGGGATGACGATGGTGCCGATAAATTTTCATTGTTAACATTTAAATCATGACGTTTTCTTTATTATGAAGAAATCATTTTTATTATTGTTTACATAACAGCCTGTTTTTAATATTCTTCACCATGACAAAAAATTGATAAAAACTGTGGAATGTTAATTTAGTCTAAACGTATGTACGATTTAAGAATTCGTCCGTATCCGCAATTATTCGCATGGTGCAGGTAAAACGTGTTGCAAATAGTGTGCCTGAGATCGACGCCATGATGGATAAAGAAACATACCAAGATGAAGCAACTTAAAGATGTCAGGCTGCATAGAAGCGAGTCAGGATTTTTTCTCTCTTTCTCTGTCTTTTTATTTATGTATTTATCTGTATATCTATGTGTCTCATCCCCGTCCGACCATATCTAACAAATAAAATTACAACATTTCATTCATCATTTCTATACACTTTAATTTGCGATGATACAAGTGCCCCAGCCACGACACTTAAAATCGGTAATGTTCTTATCTACAATGCTAAGGTTCAATTTTATAAAAATGTCTGACGTCTTGACATTTTTAACCGACTGTCCTAACTGGCCATATTTATTGGACCCACAACCCCACAGTGTTCCATCGTCTGAAACAATTGAATAAAAACAATTAAAAGGCAGCTCGATAAATAAACTGGAAATAACATAATGTACGCATTTGTTTACCCATTAAACAAATAGTAAAATTGTCTCCGCAGTCGACTTTTTTAACGTTAATCTCCACGTTTTCTCCATTTTGATTTTTAAAATCCACTACTTGTGGTACCGCACAAACTCTAACGCTGTCTTGTAGGCCGAGTTCTCCGTGTACATTCCACCCCCAAGTGTAAAGGTCACCCTAAATATGTGTATATAAAAGACTTTTAATATTTTTAATTACCAAGTTAGAAAAGAAAAAACAAAGTGAGAAAAAATATAATTTAATAATATTACCCTACCCTATTCTACCCTACTCCAAGTTATCTAAATTTAATATTAAATGGATTTTAGTGAATTATTACAACCTCATTAGTTATCACAGCACTGTGCCAACCACCAGCAGATATCTGAACGACTTTAAGCCCAGCTAAAGCTTGAATTTCCGTCGGATGTTCATAATCGTTCAAATCTCCATGACCAAGTTCGCCTCTACTAAAAATGTTTTTACAAATTAAAATCATATTTATAATAAATAATAACTTTCCTATATATAGTCATTTTGTGCAATCCAAGCGTATGTTTCATGTCGAAAACCCAAAATTACAACTTTGTTTAATTACGGATTTCTTTGTTTTCCAAAAAATTCATTTGCGTGATAACACTTATGGTCTTACAAATTCAGATTCATCTACATTTACGCTGCATCTTTTTAGTACGCAAAATCTTCCGAAGTGGAAATTAGTTTGACTTAAATCTGGTTACAATTTTGACAAAAAAATCTACACATCATGCACTGGTATACCAACAATACGCATACAATATGGCAACATGCATAACGATATTACATATCGCGAGTCTAACGCAATCTGATGCTTAGCGATTTATCACATTTTAATCGCACCCATCTAACATGACTACTTAATAGTCAGCCTGGCTCATTACTCATGTTGATTAATTTCACACAGGTACATGTGTTGTGGACGGGAGTTCTACGTATCTTTATCAATCACTGACAGGGCTTAATAATCAAGATTTTAATGTTGTACACCATTTTGTTTATTATTTGCATTTAATTTTAATGCCAGGATCAAATAACACTTAAGAAAACTGTGATTGTGAACGAACAAAAAAGTGGCAATAAATCTACCTTCCTATCCCCATTGAATAAACTTGTCCTTCTTCCGTTAGCATAAGCGTATGTTCAAACCCACCTGCGATCTGAACAAATTTGATCCTCTTCGGCATATCGATTAAGACTGGAACACTGAAAATTCTACCTGAAATATTTTACTTTATCTTGCACGTTTTCATTGTACAATTAAAAGCAAACGTTTCATCAACTAAATTAATTTACAAAAAGAATACTGAATCGTTCAAACCTAGATTCGTTAAAACGAAAGTGCATCTCGTTGACAGCAATGGAACAACCTACTACCTTTACCCTTCCTCGCAGTGGCTTAGAAATTTCGGCACTCCCGTCCATGTCTTTTCGTAGACTTTGAACCGCCAAATTTGATCGTCTTCCGTGATTATATCGACATAATCCCCGCCAGCAGTCGCATCCTTATACCTGCAAAGTACAATTTCTAACTTCAAAATAACATGTGGACATTCACGATAAAAACCAAAAACGGTTAAGTATAGAGTTGCTTTATCCCCTTCCCCGAGCCACGCGTTCTCCGTATAATTCTTTTACACTTCACATATCCACGGTTAGATATGTTACATATAGTTTAGCGTATCAGCATAGATGGCGCACAATGCAAATCGAAAATCACGTCGAGTTCACCCATTTGTGGGGCTGGGTCGTGTAAGGTTAAACACCACAATTTACTTTAACGTTAAGTTTTATTAACGAGAATAAAATATATGAATAATAAATACAATGAAACTGAACTACAACTGATTACAGTCTTTATTTTAATCACGCTTCAAACACACCCGTAGACGCATTCTCCAGTGATTGGCTCCCACAATCTCGAATTATGACTCACTACCAATTAATGGCTAGAAACCACTGCAAGACTCTTTTAAATTTCTCATAAGATCCATGTTCAACCCCCCTCTTGGTCGATAGTGCAACTTTTTATAATTACCAAAGATGTAGTTTGCGTATAATTGTTAAATAGGTCTAATTTAAGTACAACATATCAGGGGGTCAGAAGCAAAGAGGCACAGCTATATTTTTTGTACTTTTGAGAAAATCTCATTTCAAATTTACAATCTCGCCGAGTTTCCTTGAGATCTAAAATGAATTAAGACCAGGCATCAGTGCAGATTGGGGTTTCAATTTTGTCCCTTTGCCAGAATAATTTTACACGTCCCTGGTTAATTTTACTTCTGACCCCCCTCCACCTACTCTTACCTTCCAGAAAAATCAGGAATTTTTAATAACTCAATGCAGTCTTTTGAATTGTCAACATTTATCTTCCCAGATATGTACAGTTCCGCATTCCTCCAAAGCAGACTGAAGTTCCACCCGATTTCAAACCGTGTGAGATTTTCAAAGGGGATTTCTTGGAACTGTTCAATTATAACTGGCCACATTTCGTTCTTTGTGAACAAAGAACTGCAGTTTATACCGCTGTAATAAAACACCGTCATATTTCTGAAATAATAAATAAATGTTGCGTAAAATGTATAACATCATTTTTATACAAATAAATAACATTGTATTTGCACGATTTTTCAATACGCAACTTTAATTATAATATAAATTTAATCATTCGGTTAACTGTGATGATAAATGCCAGTAAAAGTATCGCTTTAAATTGCCCGCCATTTGATTTTAGTAACGAAGCACGCTGGCAGAGGCGCTGGAGTCAATAAAAAGTGAACAGTTAAGGGAGTGTTCCGCTCCCCTGCCAAGGGGGAACTTTGAGTAATTTTCGTAACAAAGATTTTAGTTCACTAAGATAATTTCAAGATGGCGTTGCCATCAGACCTAGAATTTGGTATCAAAGCCGAGTCTTAAATATTGTTCTTCAACGTATTTATATTAAAATTCGTTAAATGTGGCTAAATTTTGAATTTAAGGTTGATTAAATTTTTAATACTTCAATTCAATGGTTTATATTAATTGCATTAACTGTACTGATAAATATCAATAACAATCATGTTTTAAATTGCCCGCCGTTAGAATTTAGTACCGAGGCACGTTGGAAGAGGCGCTGAATTCTGTAAAAAATTATGCCATCAATATGTTACGTATTTTATTTTTTTCTACAAAGACGTTATTAAAAAAAGGCCCGTGACTGGCTCTTAATGGCCACTTAAAAAGTATACAAATAATAAACTTACCCGATGAATTGATACAAATAATAAATCCCGATGAGAGAGAGAGGGAAAGAATAGAGGAACGATTCGGTCTTTGTTGCACGCAGTACCGTATATACGAAATGAAGTTCCTTACACTTTAAGAGTAAAAGTAATTTTAATCCTTTTGTTATGTCAATATAAACATGTTTTGACATAAAAATAATGTAGTCGTCCAGGACAAGATAAAATTCAAATAACGTATACAATGAATAATTAACATTAATAATTACTGACATTTTAACGTCCATCTAAATAATCTGGAATATTAATATTAAGCATGCAACGTTGTTCAATAATTATTTATATGAGGCAACTGAAGTTTAAATGATTCATTTATTAATTAAATTTATTCATTTATTTTGAAAAATAAAATCACTTGAAACAATTTGAAACACTTTCCCACCCATTAAATATGGGACGTTTGCTACAAATAATACTTCAATAATATTAATGTAATATTTTTAAAATATTCATTAAAATATCAAATTAATGCTTTTTTAAATATTTTACACATAATTGTCAAATGTTACTTTTATGTTTTTCAAATGTTAATAAAATAAAGTTTAAATATTCGCATAGAACCACTGACTATTTAATTTCCTTTTTATTTTCATATTTATATGTATAAATTTTTCAAATTTATTAATTATTTATTAAAAATTGTTTTATAAATATGTATACAATATCATTAAAAATGTTTAGAAATATTTTATACATATATAGACAACATTTTTAAAATTTTCAATTGTGTTATGTTCAGTCAAAATTGTAAGCATATTTGTATAATATTATTGCAGGCGGAAGTGTCATATTTTTAATATATTTTTATATCATTCAACAATACACAATAAATATATAAAACATAAAATATAAAAAAAAATAAAATAAAATAATATATAAAATAAACAATAACATCAAGTAATGAAAAAAAAAAAAAACATTTTTTAGAGAAACAATAATTCATTTATTAATTAAATTTAATAATTATTATAGATTAATAAACTTATCAACGAATTGCGCAGTTCATATCTGCGTGTCGATAATCCACACTCTGCATTACCACCCGAATTTTCTAATCCCACGTCGGTAAGTTACCCCAAGTTGCACTCGCAGTTTCGCTCGCGCCGACAGGTGGCGCCCACGCCCTGGATACCGCGCTTGGATACGAAACAAACAAAGCGAGTTATCGACCAATTCAGCGCAAATACCTTGCACGGATTAAAAACAGCCGAACGAAAAAAAAGACCGAACAGATTTCTCGTCGAAACTTAATCGAACGAGTATTCTTTTTGTCGCACAAACATGGTAATTATCATCGAATGGTTCACCGCGAATTTCAGTTTCTAACCTAAACGCATTCCGCTCTAGTTTTGAACATTTCGTAAGAAATTCAGTTAATCCTTTTATGAAATACGTTTCGAAACGACGTTCGTGATTTGAATTACTCACCAAAGGTCAATTTCATTCGACAACGGATTTTCAAATCACCGATCATTCAGCCCTCGCGTCCGTACGATTTCAAAATCGCGTTTCGTACAACGTCGCCGAACATTGAGGCGTTTTAAAGTTGGCCTTTAAAATTCCGCGGGAAATTTAAAAATGTAAATACTGGAGTTTAATTGACAGTTAATTGAACAGTCGAGTGAGCTTGCGTGCAATTTTTTATCGCAAAATTTATAGCAAATAATTCGTTATAATTATATATATATATGTTTGTTCACAAATCACTTTTATAATTTCATTAATTTTCACAGTTGTTTTTTTTAATTCATTGTTTTAAACAATAATTCAATCTGAATCAAATTTCAGGGTCTGCTTTCGATTTTACGGAAATTGAGGCCTTCGCAGGACAAGGAACTGCGACTGTTGCTTCTAGGGCTGGATAACGCGGGAAAAACGACCATTTTAAAAATACTGGCCAACGAAGATTTCTTTCAAGTAAACGAAACCTTTTGCACTGTTTAATGTGTGTGTGTGTGTGTGTTGATGGCTGATGAATCATTGAGTGGCAGAAGTATGCTAAACGGAATAAAGTTCATGGATCGTATAAGAAATTGTTGTATTATTTTGAAGGAAAAATTATACAAATTTTATTGTATTATACATTTACGACAAACGTACAGACTTATAAATTATTTTTATATATTACATATTTTCGATGCATGGGATCTTTTATAATTTTAAACGTTAGTCAACTGTTTAATTATATTTTATTATAAATGTACGACAAGTAGACAGATTTTAAATAAATCATTTTTATATATTAAGTATTATTTTTAAAGTTTCGGATCTGATGAAATCAAGGGAAATGCAGACGTGTGAAAAATACAGATGCGTTTTTCATATATACGCATCTGCATTTTTGTTGCAAATTTGTTGGATCAGAAACGTCGATAATATGCAATATGTATATAAAATTATTGATAGAAGTGTAGCAAGAATTCTTAATAATACTAATATAAATCTGTTTCATCGTGAATTTATGATACAATATAATTAAAGAGACGTTGATTGATATTTCAAATGGTAAAAGATACATGTAAGGAAATTACATCTGTATTTTTCTTGAGACATTAATAATAATAACGTACATCAATATTTCAAATTATACAATTTCTTATACTATTATTTTGATTGTATAAACACCAAACAATCAAGTGTTGCAAAATTAATAAAATGATAATAAAAGTTAATAAGAAGAAATGTATTGATAACATCACAGACGCAACACTGCATATTTTTCATTCATATACTCCGTATGTTGCAAAGCATAATTACTTTTAAAAAATTACAGAACGTTAAATAGAACATACAATCGGTTAGAAAGCTTGAATTTGTTGCGTACTACTTTTGCACGTTTGTTATATCGTTATTAAAACAATTCACAAATTGCTGAAGAACATGAATGAAATGATGAATATGAATGAAATAATGAATATGAATGAAACGATGAATATGAATGTTGAATGAAAAGTTACGTGTTAATTGTGAAACCGTGTGAAATATTACAGTTATAAGTATTCTATGTTTAAAACTGACTTTGTTATTCGTTGCTCCAAAATTGCACGAGTAATTCAGAGTTGGAGAGTTTAAATAATGTACTGCGTTTATTATCTTTCTTTCTTAACATCATTATGATGCATCACTTGTTCGATAATTAAAAACAATTATTTTTAATGATACATATGCATTGTCAGTTAAATCGGTCGTTAAAAGTAATTGTTTTTAATAATTGAGCAAATGCACTGTGCTGATAAATAACTCTTCTGACGGAAACGATTTTCTCTCAATTAATGGGCTGAAATGAAATCTGAAATGAATCAAATATAATGACGAAACACTTGCTGAAGTACTACTCATCGATCAACATGATCTTCAGCGAATTATCAATTGTTCAGGCACTTATCACAATTCTCGAATCTGTCATTTCTGAAAAGCCGAAATACGACTTTATTTTGTTTAATTAATAAACAGAGCAAATGCGAATGAAACGTTATAAAGCTGTGAAATCAATTTTAGGTGACACCGACCCAAGGATTTAACATCAAAAGCGTCCAAAGCGATGGCGTGAAACTAAACGTTTGGGATATTGGAGGAGCGAGAAAAATTAGGCCTTACTGGCGCAACTATTTTGAAAATACGGATGTACTTGTAAGCCGTTTGAATTGGAATCTAAATTCAGATCAATCCAGCTGCATTTTTCGTTCGTCAATTTCAAACTCGGCTCCAACGAGCATTTTATCGAAACGCATGAAAAATTCAGCAACGCCTGAAATGTCCGACATTCCGTTCAATAATTAATCAACTTCATACGCTGGTTTCGAATCTTCGATCCAAACATTCGTTACAAATTTCCAATGCTGTATATTAATTATTAAAAGAACACAGAACGAAATTGATGCGTCGAGAAGTCAGCTCCAAAATCTGTCCGGTAATTTACACCGCCGGCCAAAAGTTTTATTTAAGTTTTAAGTTATCTAACGTGGAGCTCAAACTTATGAAAAAAAAAACAAACAAACAAACAAACAAACAAACAAACAAAAAAAAAACAAACTAACTCTTTGATTTTCTGACGAAAAAACAATTTAGAATTATAAGATTTCTTTCATGGTAAATACATTCAGTCTAAGATGCATTCCATAAGATGCGTAAAATCACATTTACGATACAAATCCATTTTTAAAGTCGAATTTTGCTGGTTCTCATTTATTTCTTCTCATGAAATGCTCAGTGTCTGAAAACTTTTGACCAGCAGTGCAAATCTTGTGTCTTTGCTCGATATCAGAATTAAAACTAACTGCAGATGAATTCAATTCTGACCCATCGATGATGTTATTTTAGATTTACGTGATAGACAGCGCTGACGTTAACAGACTCGAAGAAACTGGTCAAGAACTGTCGGAGCTGTTAACCGAGGAGAAGCTACTGAACGTTCCTTTACTTGTTTACGCCAACAAGCAGGACTTGGCTGGTGCAGTAACGGCTGCTGAAATTGCAGAGGGACTTGGATTGCACCTGATCAAAGACCGCGACTGGCAAATACAAGCCTGTGTCGCGACACAGGCCAAAGGCGTTAAAGTATCCTTCACTTTTGAAACCTCAGGTTGGCAAGGGAGTTTTTTTACTGTGCTTCCACGGTAACACAAAAGCGTCGGCTACGAAATCTCAAAAGAAAAAGAAATTTGTTTGGTGCAAGGCGCAATCAGCAATCGACTTGTGTTTCCATTCTCAAAAGAAAAGAATCGCACAAACCCGTCTGTGCAAATCGAAAAGACTTTCTTGCCAACCCAATGAACAGTTTCCATTTCAAGCATGTTTCAATGCGCAGCTTAAATCTGAATTCGAATCATCAAAAGCATTGAAGTGACGAATGATTCGCGTGTTTCAGGAGGGTTTGGAGTGGGCTTGCAACACGATGAAAGCGAAGAAGTAAACCGCGGGGGTGTCGAGCACATTAACGGGTCGCAGCGAACGAGTTCACCATGTACATTTTATTTGGCCTTTATCTAATATTTACAAAAGATCATTACGTCTAAACGCATTTATGAGCGACGAGCGAGTCGGTACAATCCGGTCGACTGAATTGCGTTCGAGAAACAAAAGACATTGTCATCAGCGACCGACGAATCGCGGCGTCGATGCGTTCCGCACCATGCAGCTGTGTTATTCAACTAATTGTTCACTTATTCTAATCAATATAGACGTTAATCAACCTATAAACCGCATCTGTAATATGTCTGTGACTGAGACCGTAAAAATACATACACAATGAATTCATTATACACGCGTGAAACACTCGGAGAATCGATTATCCGGTGCTGTACTTCTGATCTGTTTCAAGGCATTGAACTTTTCGCGTCGCGAAACAAACGCACCGCTCTCCCTCTCGCCAATTACAGTTCCGCTTGCGAATGATAATTAAAGTCAAATTCCTCTCTCGAGTGATGCACGAAAGGCTTCCTTCGTTTGTCGAAGCTCGCAAGGGTTTCTTAAATCCTAAGCAGACCGAGGTACGACGCCGTTCCCGAAATAACGAACGGTCCGATCGACTTCTCGAAGTACAAATCGGTTCGAACTCGAGTCAATGATTTGGGAGGAAGGATTTTTCAGCGCTGGATCTTTACAGCTCGTTGTGGGAAACGTATTCCGTGGTCACTCGGATTTCTTCCTCGTGGAAGAGCGAACAGTCCGCTGGATACTTCTCCTGCAAAATGAAATTCGCTGTTTGAAATTGCAAAGGCCAAAACGCGACTTTGAAAAATTGCAAGTTTCGTAACGCACGTGACAAACAACAGGCTCTGTGATGGCACCGTAAAGAGTCCATAAATTAACGCCGACTTTGTTGCTGATCGCCCAAGCGGCTGGGAAACTGGCGAACTTGGTTAAGCTCCCTCTCATCCCCGTCATGTTGCCACTGTCCTGCTTCGGTCTTTCGTTGAT